>JABXJD010003464.1:2500-22076 GCA_013375575.1 Percina caprodes
TTCCATTGCAGGAGGAGGACTGGAGGACTGGAGGACTGGGTCCTACAGGGAGACTCTGTCCTGCCGGGAGACTGGGTCCTACCTGGAGACTGGGTCCCACCTGACGGAGGTGGGGACATGAGGAGGTGTGGACATGAGGAGGAGCTAGATCCTTATCTGAGCCGCGGGCTTCTCCCTCGGATTCCTGGGAAAGTTTCCTCATGAAGTCTCCTAATAAGGGCGCGATGGGCGGGACACGGGGAGCTATAAGAGCTGCTGCTCAGCCTCCGTCTGACACTTAAGTAAGATCTCTTCAGGACGCAGGACGGGGGACATTCCTGCTGGGACACTAAAAGACAAACTGTGGATTTAGAGACTGGGGACATTCCTGCTGGGACACTAAGGATTTAGAGACTGGGGACATTCCTGCTGGGACACTAAGGATTTAGAGACTGGGGACATTCCTGCTGGGACACTAAAAGACAAACTGTGGATTTAGAGACTTGAGGACTTTCCTGCTGGGACACTAAGGATTTAGAGACTTGAGGACTTTCCTGCTGGGACACTAAGGATTTAGAGACTGGGGACATTCCTGCTGGGACACTAAAAGAATCAGAGACACGATGCTGCTGCAGCCGATCTGAGTTTCCTGTTGAACACTCGTCTGTCCTGATCCTCGGTGTTCCCGTTGTCTTCTCGTTAGGCGTACCTGTCCCTCTGCGCGCCCTACCTGCTGCTGGACGTCCTGTCTGTCCACAGCGCTGTGCGGCGCTACAAGCTGCAGCCCCAGGCGGAGGTGGACTGGGCGTCCCTGCTGTGCTGCGTGTCTCTGACCTCTACAACCACCTGGTCTTCATCTCCCGCTCACGCTGCTGCACTGGTGCGTAGCGCCGGCGCGGCTCGGGCTCACAAGGCCAGCGGGACGGTGTACGGCGTCCCCACGGTGTCCGGCGTCCTGGTGCAGGTGCTCGCCTGTCTCCTGCTCTTCGACTTCCAGAGCTTCATCTGGCATCTGCTGCACCACCGTGTCCCCTGGCTCTACAGACACTTCCACAAGGTGAGACATCTGTCTGTCTCTCTGTCTCTCACTCGCTCTGTCTCTCTCTGTCTTGTATTGTCTGTCCTTTACCCCCTGTCAGTCTTCTTCATGTGTCTCCTTGTGTCCCTGCAGGTGCACCACACCTTCCTGTCCCCGTCAGCGCTGACCACCGAGCACTCGTCCGCCTGGGAGACACTGTCTCTGGGTGTCTTCGCCGCGGCGGCGCCGCTGGTCCTCAGCGTGCACCCCCTCTCGGAGCTGGTCTTCTACGTGGTGAACATGTACCTGTCGGTGGAGGACCACTGCGGCTACGCGTTGCCATGGGCGACGCACCGTCTGGTCCCGCTGGGCCTGTACGGGGGGGCCCAGCACCACGACCTGCACCACCTCAAGTCCACCGTCAACTTTGCTCCATACTTCACCCACTGGGACCGGCTGGCCGGGACGCTCTGCACACAGCCCTGAACACGGGCCGCTGTGGACAGGGGACGCTCTGGACAGGACACGCGCTGAACATGGGACGCTCTGGACAGGGGACACTGTGGACACAAGAC
Source organism: Percina caprodes (assembly GCA_013375575.1). Taxonomy (NCBI): domain Eukaryota; kingdom Metazoa; phylum Chordata; class Actinopteri; order Perciformes; family Percidae; genus Percina; species Percina caprodes. The sequence goes on from JABXJD010003464.1 coordinate 4,073, forward strand.
GCCCTGCACACCTGACGCTCTGGAAGGGGACGCCCTGGACACGGGATGCTCTGGACAGAGGACACTCTGCACAAAGGACGCTAAGGCATAGGCGTCTCCGTACATGTGCACCCGCTCTACCACTGGACCAACCCGGGCATTTATTCTACTGATTTCCAAGTTGTTGCAATGAGGACGTCTGTGAAGGACGGAGGAGGATGAAGGACGGAGGAGGATGAGGGACGGAGGAGGATGAAGGACGGAGGAGGATGAGGGACGGAGGAGGATGAAGGACGAAGGACGGAGGAGGATGAAGGACGAAGGACGGAGGAGGATGAAGGACGGAGGAGGATGAAGGACGGAGGAGGATGAAGGACGGAGGAGGATGAAGGACGGAGGAGGATGAAGGATGAAGGACTGAAAAGTGATTTTTAGTGTCTGAAGTGATGAAGAAGTTTTTAAGAGATCTCAAACTAAATGTTAATTTATTATCTCTGTATTTATTTTATTTATTAATTAACAAAATGTTCATATTGAACGAAATGTCTGTCTGTGATGTTGAGCTGCAGGAGTGTGAAGATGTAAAAATGATATACAGTATATATATAATATAGATACATATATATCTATGTTATATATTATATATATATTATATATATGCATATTATAGTATTAACCTGTTGAAATGTGACTGAAAAGTGGAAAATAAACTTTATGAATTAAACTTGTTTCTAGTTTTGTTGCACGTATACACACACACACACACACACACACACACACACACACACACACACACACACACACACACACACACACACAGACACAGACACACACACACACACACACACAGACACACACACACACACACACAGACACACAAACACAGACACACACACACATACACACACACACACACACACACACACACACACACACACACACACACACAACAACATCGATCTGATTACTAATTAGTTAATGAAACAAGAGATGCTTGAGAGGAAGAGATCATCACAATACTAGTAAAATATAGATAAAAATTAACCTTCCAGCTAAATTAAAGATCATTTTTATCTGTGAGGCTGAAATATAACGTCTTATTTATAAGTGTGATTATTTATTAATTAATTAATTAATTAATTAATTATAAGGAATCTTACCAAGAGAAGTTTCATTTCTTCCATTGGCAGATTCTGTTGCATCTTACAAGCAAAAATATATCTTTTATTCATTTTTTAACTTGTTTTTAGAGTGGCCTTTTCCCAGCATGTTGCACACACACACACACACACACACACACACACACACACACACACACACACACACACACACACACACACACACACACACACACACACACACACACACACACACACACAGATGTGAAATGGGAGGACAACAGAGCTTTGTCTCCAACAGGAGGAACGGGGTGAGACGTTAATATTCCATAGAAGAAGAAACAGGAGTCAGCATGTTCTCTACACGTGGCGTGGCTCAACAAAGGTTAACACACACACACACACACACACGAACACACACACACACACACACACACACACACAGGAACAAACACACACGCCCTCAAACGCCACCCACACACACACACACACACACACACACACACACACACACGAACACACACACACACACACACACACACACACACACACACACACACACACACACACACACACACACACACACACACACACACACACGCCCTCAAACGCCACACACACAAATTCCTGATCAGCAGCAGGAAGTTACATAATCATGGAGAGATGTGATTGGCTGCAGATATTGACCCTGCAGAGCAAGACTCTCAGCACAGTGTATATATATATATATATATATATATATATATATACACTAAGATAAAAGAAAAAGTAGTTTAGTATGTTGAAATTTAAAAAGTCATAGTATAGTATGTCGAAAGTATAAAAGTCATAGTATAGTATGTCGAAAAGTACAAAAGTCAAAGTATAGTATGTCGAAAAGTATAAAAGTCATAGTATAGTATGTCGAAAAAGTACAAAAGTCAAAGTATAGTATGTCGAAAAGTATAAAAGTCATAGTATAGTATGTCGAAAAAGTATAAAAGTCATAGTATAGTATGTCGAAAAGTATAAAAGTCATAGTATAGTATGTCGAAAAGTACAAAAGTCAAAGTATAGTATGTCAAAAAGTATAAAAGTCATAGTATAGTATGTCGAAAAGTAAAAAGTCAAAGTATAGTATGTCGAAAAGTATAAAAGTCATAGTATAGTATGTCGAAAAGTATAAAAGTCATAGTATAGTATGTCGAAAAGTATAAAAGTCATAGTATAGTATGTTGAAAAAGTACAAAAGTCATAGTATAGTATGTTGAAAAGTACAAAAGTCATAGTATAGTATGTTGAAAAGTACAAAAGTCATAGTATAGTATGTTGAAAAAGTATAAACCTCATACTATAGTATGTTGAAAAGTACAAAAGTCATAGTATAGTATGTTGAAAAAGTATAAAAGTCATAGTATAGTATGTCGAAAAGTATAAAAGTCATAGTATAGTATGTTGAAAAGTCAAAAGTCATAGTATAGTATGTTGAAAAAGTATAAAAGTCATAGTATAGTATGTCAAAAAGTATAAAAGTCATAGTATAGTATGTTGAAAAAGTCAAAAGTCATAGTATAGTATGTCAAAGTATAAAAGTCATAGTATAGTATGTTGAAAAAGTACAAAAGTCATAGTATAGTATGTTGAAAAGTACAAAAGTCATAGTATAGTATGTTAAAAAGTCAAAAGTCATAGTATAGTATGTCGAAAAAGTATAAAAGTCATAGTATAGTATGTTGAAAAAGTACAAAAGTCATAGTATAGTATGTTGAAAAAGTACAAAAGTCATAGTATAGTATGTCGAAAAAGTATAAAAGTCATAGTATAGTATGTCGAAAAAGTAAAAGTCATAGTATAGTATGTTGAAAAAGTACAAAAGTCATAGTATAGTATGTCGAAAAAGTATAAAAGTCAAAGTATAGTATGTCGAAAAAGTACAAAAGTCATAGTATAGTATGTCGAAAAAGTCAAAAGTCATAGTATAGTATGTTGAAAAAGTCAAAAGTCATAGTATAGTATGTCTAAAAGTATAAAAGTCATAGTATAGTATGTTGAAAAGCAAAAGTCATAGTATAGTATGTTGAAAAGTACAAAAGTCATAGTATAGTATGTCGAAAAAGTATAAAAGTCATAGTATAGTATGTTGAAAAAGTCAAAAGTCATAGTAGATAAAAGTATAAAAGTCAAAGTATAGTATGTCGAAAAGTACAAAAGTCATAGTATAGTATGTCAAAAAGTCAAAAGTCAAAGTATAGTATGTTGAAAAGTACAAAAGTCATAGTATAGTATGTGAAAAGTCAAAAGTCATAGTATAGTATGTTGAAAGTCAAAAGTCAAAGTATAGTATGTCGAAAAGTACAAAAGTCATAGTATAGTATGTTAAAAGTACAAAAGTCATAGTATAGTATGTTGAAAAAGTACAAAAGTCATAGTATAGTATGTCAAAGTATAAAAGTCAAAGTATAGTATGTCGAAAAGTACAAAAGTCATAGTATAGTATGTCGAAAAGTCAAAAGTCATAGTATAGTATGTTGAAAAAGTCAAAAGTCATAGTATAGTATGTCGAAAAGTATAAAAGTCATAGTATAGTATGTTGGAAAAGTACAAAAGTCATAGTATAGTATGTTGAAAAAGTACAAAAGTCATAGTATAGTATGTCAAAAGTATAAAAGTCATAGTATAGTATGTCGAAAAGTACAAAAGTCATAGTATAGTATGTTGAAAAGTACAAAAGTCATAGTATAGTATGTCGAAAAGTATAAAAGTCAAAGTATAGTATGTTAAAAAGTAAAAAGTCATAGTATAGTATGTCTAAAAAGTATAAAGGTCATATATAGTATGTTGAAAAAGTACAAAAGTCATAGTATAGTATGTTGAAAAGTATAAAAGTCATAGTATAGTATGTTGAAAAGGTATGTAAAAAGTCAGTATAGTATGTCGAAAAGTATAAAAGTCATAGTATAGTATGTTGAAAAAGTACAAAAGTCATAGTATAGTATGTTGAAAAAGTACAAAAGTCATAGTATAGTATGTTGAAAAGTCAAGTCATAGTATAGTATGTCTAAAAAGTATAAAGTCATAGTATAGTATGTTGAAAAAGTACAAAAGTCATAGTATAGTATGTTGAAAAAGTATAAAAGTCATAGTATAGTGTTGAAAAGTACAAAAAGTCATAGTATAGTATGTCTAAAAGTATAAAAGCATAGTATAGTATGTTGAAAAGTCAAAAGTCATAGTATAGTATGTTGAAAAAGTACAAAAGTCATAGTATAGTATGTTGAAAAGTATAAAAGTCATAGTATAGTATGTTGAAAAGTACAAAAGTCATAGTATAGTATGTCAAAAGTATAAAAGTCATAGTATAGTATGTTGAAAAAGTCAAAAGTCATAGTATAGTATGTTGAAAAGTCAAAAGTCATAGTATAGTATGTCGAAAAGTATATAAAAGTCATAGTATAGTATGTTGAAAAGTACAAAAGTCATAGTATAGTATGTTGAAAAAGTACAAAAGTCATAGTATAGTATGTCGAAAAGTATAAAGGTCATAGTATAGTATGTTGAAAAAGTACAAAAGTCATAGTATAGTATGTCGAAAAGTATAAAAGTCATAGTATAGTATGTTGAAAAGTACAAAAGTCATAGTATAGTATGTCGAAAAGTATAAAAGTCATATTATAGTAATGAAAAGTACAAAAGTCATAGTATAGTATGTCAAAAAGTCAAAAGTCATAGTATAGTATGTCGAAAAGTACAAAATTCATAGTATATTATGTCGAAAAGTATAAAAGTCATAGTATAGTATGTTGAAAAAGTACAAAAGTCATAGTATAGTATGTCGAAAAGTATAAAAGTCATAGTATAGTATGTTGAAAAGTACAAAAGTCATAGTATAGTATGTCTAAAAGTATAAAGGTCATAGTATAGTATGTTGAAAAGTACAAAAGTCATAGTATAGTATGTCGAAAAAGTATAAAGGTCATAGTATATGTTGAAAAAGTACAAAAGTCATAGTATAGTATGTCAAAAAGTATAAAGGTCATAGTATAGTATGTTGAAAAGTACAAAAGTCATAGTATAGTATGTTGAAAAGTCAAAAGTCATAGTATAGTATGTCGAAAAGTATAAAAGTCATAGTATAGTATGTTGAAAAGTACAAAAGTCATAGTATAGTATGTTGAAAAAGTATAAAAGTCATAGTATAGTATGTTGAAAAAGTACAAAAGTCATAGTATAGTATGTCTAAAAGTATAAAGTCATAGTATAGTATGTTGAAAAAGTCAAAAGTCATAGTATAGTATGTTGAAAAAGTACAAAAGTCATAGTATAGTATGTTGAAAAAGTATAAAAGTCATAGTATAGTATGTTGAAAAAGTACAAAAGTCATAGTATAGTATGTCGAAAAAGTATAAAAGTCATAGTATAGTATGTTGAAAAAGTCAAAAGTCATAGTATAGTATGTTGAAAAAGTCAAAAGTCATAGTATAGTATGTCGAAAAAGTATAAAAGTCATAGTATAGTATGTTGAAAAAGTACAAAAGTCATAGTATAGTATGTTGAAAAAGCAAAAGTCATAGTATAGTATGTCGAAAAGTATAAAGGTCATAGTATAGTATGTTGAAAAAGTACAAAAGTCATAGTATAGTATGTCGAAAAGTATAAAAGTCATAGTATAGTATGTTAAAAGTACAAAAGTCATAGTATAGTATGTCTAAAAGTATAAAAGTCATATTATAGTATGTTGAAAAGTACAAAGTCATAGTAAAGTATGTCAAAAAGTCAAAAGTCATAGTATAGTATGTCTAAAAGTACAAAATTCATAGTATATTATGTCGAAAAGTATAAAAGTCATAGTATAGTATGTTGAAAAAGTACAAAAGTCATAGTATAGTATGTCTAAAAGTATATAAAAGTCATAGTATAGTATGTTGAAAAAGTACAAAAGTCATAGTATAGCATGTCAAAAGTATAAAGGTCATAGTATAGTATGTTGAAAAGTACAAAAGTCATAGTATAGTATGTCTAAAAGTATAAAGGTCATAGTATAGTATGTTGAAAAGTACAAAAGTCATAGTATAGTATGTCAAAAGTATAAAGGTCATAGTATAGTATGTTGAAAAGTACAAAGTCATAGTATAGTATGTTGAAAAGTCAAAAGTCATAGTATAGTATGTTGAAAGTACAAAAGTCATAGTATAGTATGTTGAAAAAGTCAAAAGTCATAGTATAGTATGTCGAAAATTATAAAGTCATAGTATAGTATGTTGAAAAAGTACAAAAGTCATAGTATAGTATGTTGAAAAGTACAAAAGTCATAGTATAGTATGTTGAAAAGTACAAAAGTCATAGTATAGTATGTTGAAAAGTACAAAAGTCATAGTATAATATGTCGAAAAGTATAAAGGTCATAGTATAGTATGTTGAAAAAGTACAAAAGTCATAGTATAATATGTCGAAAAGTATAAAAGTCATAGTATAGTATGTTGAAAAAGTACAAAAGTCATAGTATAGTATGTCTAAAAAGTATAAAAGTCATAGTATAGTATGTCTAAAAGTACAAAAGTCATAGTATAGTATGTCGAAAAGTCAAAAGTCATAGTATAGTATGTCTAAAAGTACAAAAGTCATATTATAGTATGTCGAAAAGTATAAAAGTCATAGTATAGTATGTTGAAAAAGTACAAAAGTCATAGTGTAGTATGTTGAAAAAGTATTAAAGTCATAGTATAGTATGTTGAAAAGTACAAAAGTCATAGTATAGTATGTCTAAAAGTATAAAAGTCATAGTATAGTATGTCGAAAAGTACAAAGTCATAGTATAGTATGTCGAAAAGTCAAAAGTCATAGTATAGTATGTTGAAAAAGTACAAAAGTCATAGTATAGTATGTCGAAAAGTATAAAAGTCATAGTATATTATGTTGAAAAAGTCAAAAGTCATAGTATAGTATGTCAAAAGTATAAAAGTCATAGTATAGTATGTCGAAAAAGTACAAAAGTCATAGTATAGTATGTCGAAAAAGTACAAAAGTCATAGTATAGTATGTTGAAAAGTACAAAAGTCATAGTATAGTATGTCAAAAGTATAAAAGTCACAGTATAGTATGTTGAAAAGTCAAAAGTCATAGTATAGTATGTCGAAAAGTATAAAAGTCATAGTATAGTATGTTGAAAAGTACAAAAGTCATAGTATAGTATGTTGAAAAAGTACAAAAGTCATAGTATAGTATGTCGAAAAAGTACAAATGGTGTGTGCCAATTACAGGGGTATCACACTTCTCAGCCTCCCTGGTAAAGTCTACTCCAAGGTGCTGGAGAGGAGGGTTCGCCGATAGTCGAACCTCGGATTGAAGAGGAACAATGTGGATTCCGCCCTGGCCGTGGAACAACGGATCAGATCTTCACTCTCGCAGGATCTTGGAGGGGCCTGGGAGTATGCCCAACCAGTCTACATGTGTTTTGTGGATCTGGAGAAGGCGATGAACGGGTCCCGGGAGAAATTGTGGGAGGTGCTGCGTGAGTATGGGGTGAGAGGGTCCTTCTCAGGGCCATCCAATCTCTGTATGACCAAAGCGAGAGCTGTGTCCGGGTTCTCGGCAGTAAGTCGGACTCATTCCAGGTGAGGGTTGGCCTCCGCTAGGGCTGCGCTTTGTCACCAATCCTGTTTGTAATATTTATGGACAGGATATCGAGGCGTAGTCGGGGTGGGGAGGGGTTGCAGTTCGGTGGGCTCGGATCTCATCGCTGCTTTTGCAGATGATGTGGTCCTGATGGCGTCATCGGTCTGTGACCTTCAGCACTCACTGGATCGGTTCGCAGCCAGTGTGAAGCGGCTGGGATGAGGATCAGCACCTCTAAATCTGAGGCCATGGTTCTCAGCAGGAAACCGATGGAGTGCTTTCTTCGGTAGGGAGTGAGTCCTTACCCCAAGTGAAGGAGTTTAAGTACCTTGGGGTCTTGTTCGCGAGTGAGGGACTATGGAGCGTGAGATTGGTCGGAGAATCGGAGCAGCCGGTGCGGTATTACATTCAGTTTATAGTACTGCTAGATTTAAAAGAGAGCTGAGCCAGAAGGCAAAGCTCTCGATCTACCGGGCAATTTTCGTTCTACCTCACCTATGGTCACGAAGGCTGGGTCAGGACCCAAAGAACAAGATCCAGGGTACAAGCGGCCGAAATGGGTTTCCTCAGGAGGGGGCTGGCGTCTCCCTTAGAGATCGGGTGAGAAGCTCAGTCATCCGAGAGGAGCTCGGAGTAGAGCCGCTGCTCCTTTGCGTCCAAAGGAGCCAGTTGAGGTGGTTCGGGCATCTGTAAGGATGTCTCCAGGGCGCTCCCTAGGGAGGTGTTCCAGGCACGTCCAGCTGGGAGGAGGCTCGAAGACCCAGGACTAGGTGGAGAGATTATATCTCCAACCTGGCCTGGGAACGCTCGGGATCCCCAGTCGGAGCTGGTTGATGTGGCTCGGAAAGGGAAGTTTGGGGTCCCCTACTGGAGCTGCTGCCCCCACGACCCGACACCGGATAAGCGGATGAAGATGGATGGATGGATGGATGGAAAAGTCAAAAGGTCATAGTAAACTAAAGGGAGGCAGGGCATACAGCCCGATCCGGTTGGGGAGAGTTCTAGCCCGATCCGGCAGCTCTTTACTCCTGTCTCTCCTAGTTAGTTATGCTCTCCCAGTTATGCTGTAATAGTTTTAGACAGCTGGGGACTTCCTTTGACACACTGGGCCCTCTCTCCTCTATCTTTCTATCTTTCTATCTTTCCATTTGTGTGCATCCATGTCCCAGAAATGCTTGTTACTAACCTAGTTACTAACCTAGTTACTAACCTAGTTACTAACTCCAAGTTACTAACCAGTTACTAACCTAGTTACTAACCTAGTTACTAACCTAGCTCTGGGGAGTCATTCCCGGAGTCCTTATGTTCTTTTCCCCAGCATGTTCCTCGGATCAGGAGGCTCCAAAATCATGGTAGCAGCTGTAGCCATGGTCCCGCTCACGCCCTGTGATGCCGTGTTCATCCTGCTACGTCCTGCTGTGCCTTGTAATGCCGCACAATTCCTGCTATGCCATGAACTACTACAAACTGTTATCTTTTCTGTGGCTGTTATTGCCACTCTTCATTCTAACCCCAATCGCCCGTCAGACACCGCCACCAAGAGCCTGGGTCTGGGTCTGGGTCTGGGTCTGTCCGAGGTTTCTTCCTAAAGGATGTTTTTCCTCGCCACTGTCGCACTGTTGCTTGCTCTGGAGGAAACTACTAGAACTGTTGGGTCCTTGTAAATTCTGGAGTGTGGTCTAGACCTACTCTATCTGGTCTAGACTCAGCTTATCTGGTCTAGACCTACTCTATCTGGTCTAGACTTACTATATCTGGTCTAGACCTACTCTATCTGGTCTAGACCTACTTTATCTGGTCTAGACCTGCTCTATCTGGTCTAGACTCAGCTTCCATCTGGTCTAGACCTACTATATCTGGTCTAGACTCATCTCATCTGGTCTAGACCTACTCTATCTGGTCTAGACCTGCTCTATCTGTAAAGTGTCTTGAGATAACTCTTGTTATGAATTGATAGTATAAATAAAATTGAATTGAAATTGAATTGAGTAGATTTTTTTTTAAGAAATTTTTTTAGAAAAAATGAAAAAGTCAAAAGTCATAGTATAGTATGTCGAAAAGTATAAAAAGTCATAGTATAGTATGTCGAAAAGTACAAAAGTCATAGTATAGTATGTCGAAGTATAAAAAGTCATAGTATAGTATGTTGAATATCTTGAAAAAGTCATAGTATAGTATGTCGAAAAAGTACAAAAGTCATAGTATAGTATGTCGAAAAAGTACAAAAGTCATAGTATAGTATGTCGAATATCTTGAAAAAAATTCATGTTGAATATCTGGAAAAAAGTCATAGTATAGTATGTCGAAAAAGTATAAAAAGTCATAGTATAGTATGTCGAAAAAGTACAAAAGTCATAGTATAGTATGTCGTAAAAGTACAAAAGTCATAGTATAGTATGTCGAAAAAAGTAAAAAAAAATCATAGTATAGTATGTTGAATATCTGGAAAAAAGTCATAGTATAGTATGTCGAAAAAGTACAAAAGTCATAGTATAGTATGTCGAAAATCTTATAAAAGTCATAGTATAGTAATGTCAAAAAGTACGAAGTCAAGTCTTAGTATGTCAAGAAAGTACAAAAGTCATAGTATAGTATGTCGAAAAGTACACAAGTCATAGTAGTATGTCAATATCTTAAAAAAATCCATGTCGAATATCTGGTAAAAAGTCATAGTATAGTATGTCGAAAAGTACAAAAGTCATAGTATAGTATGTTGAATATCTGGAAAGAAGACATAGTATAGAATGTCAAAAAGTACAAAAGTGATAGTATAGTATGCCAAATATCTTGAAAAAGTCATAGTATAGTATGTTTAATATCTTGAAAAGTTATAGTATAGTATGTCAAAAAGTACAAAGTCAGTAGAGTGTGTCAAAAGTACAAAAATCATAGTATAATGTGTCAAAAAGTACAAAAGTCATAGTAGTATGTTGAATATCTGGAAAGAAGACATAGTATAGAATGTCAAAAAAGTACGAAAGTCATAGTATAGTATGTCAAAAAAGTACAAAAGTGATAGTATAGTATGCCAAATATCTTGAAAAAAGTTATAGTATAGTATGTCGAATATCTTGAATAAAGTCATAGTATAGTATGTCAAAAAAGTACAAAAGTGATAGTATAGTATGCCAAATATCTTGAAAAAAGTCATAGTATAGTATGTCGAATATCTTGAAAAAGTTATAGTATAGTATGTCAAAAAAGTACTAAAGTCATAGTAGAGTGTCAAAAGTACAAAATCATAGTATAATGTGTCAAAAGTACAAAGTCATAGTATATACAGGTAAAAGCCAGTAAATTAGAATATTTTGAAAAACTTGATTTATTTCAGTAATTGCATTCAAAAGGTGTGACTTGTACATTATATTTATTCATTGCACACAGACTGATGCATTCAAATGTTTATTTCATTTAATTTTGATGATTTGAAGTGGCAACAAATGAAAATCCAAAATTCCGTGTCACAAAATTAGAATATTGTGTAAGGGTTAAATTTTGAAGACACCTGGTGCCACAAAGTAATCAGCTGATTAACTCAAAACACCTGCAAAGGGCTTTAAATGGTCTCTCAGTCCAGTTCTGAAGCCTACACAAACATGGGGAAGACTTCAGATTTGACAGCTGTCCAAAAGGCGACCATCGACACATTGCACAAGGAGGGAAAGACACAAAAGGTTATTGCTGAAGAGGCTGGCTGTTCTCAGAGCTCTGTGTCCAAACACATTAATAGAGAGGCAAAGGGAAGGAAAAACTGTGGTCAGAAAAAGTGTACAAGCGATAGGGATCACCGCCCTAGTCAAGATTGTGAAAAAAGATTCACAAGGTGGACAGCTGCTGGAGTCAGTGCTTCAAGATCCACCACCAAGAGACGCTTGAAAGACATGGGTTTCAACTGCCGCATACCTCGTGTCAAGCCACTGTTGACCAAGAAACAGCAAAAGCGTCTCACCTGGGCTAAGGAAAAAAGAGCTGGACTGCTGCTGAGTGGTCCAAAGTCATGTTTTCTGACGAAAGCAAATTTTGCATTTCCTTTGGAAATCGAGGTCCCAGAGTCTGGAGGAAGACAGGAGAGGCACAGGATCCACGTTGCCTGAAGTCTAGTGTAAAGTTTCCACCATCAGTGATGGTTTGGGGTGCCATGTCATCTGCTGGTGTCGGTCCACTCTGTTTCCTGAGATCCAGGGTCAACGCAGCCGTCTACCAGCAAGTTTTAGAGCACTTCATGCTTCCTGCTGCTGACCTGCTCTATGGAGATGGAGATTTCAGGTTCCAACAGGACTTGGCGCCTGCACACAGCGCAAAATCTACCCGTGCCTGGTTTACGGACCATGGTATTTCTGTTCTAAATTGGCCAGCCAACTCCCTGACCTTAGCCCCATAGAAAATCTGTGGGGTATTGTGAAAAGGAAGATGCAGAATGCCAGACCCAAAAACGCAGAAGAGTTGAAGGCCACTATCAGAGCAACCTGGGCTCTCATAACACCTGAGCAGTGCCAGAAACTCATCGACTCCATGCCACGCCGCATTAATGCAGTAATTGAGGCAAAGGAGCTCCAACCAAGTATTGAGTATTGTACATGCTCATATTTTTCATTTTCTTACTTTTCAGTTGGCCAACATTTCTAAAAACTTTTTTGTATTAGCCTTAAGTAATATTCTAATTTTGTGACACACGGAATTTTGGATTTTCATTTGTTGCCACTTCAAATCATCAAAATTAAATGAAATAAACATTTGAATGCATCAGTCTGTGTGCAATGAATAAATATAATGTACAAGTTACACCTTTTGAATGCAATTACTGAAATAAATCAAGTTTTTCAAAATATTCTAATTTACTGGCTTTTACCTGTATGTTGAATATCTGGAAAGAAAGACATAGTATAGAATGTCAAAAGTTACGAAAGTCATAGTATAGTATGTCAAAAAAGTACAAAAGTATAGTATAGTATGCCAAATATCTTGAAAAAGTTATAGTATAGTATGTCAATATCTGAAAAAAGTCATAGTATAGTATGTCAAAAAGTACAAAAGTCATAGTATAGTATGTTTCCATCTGGAAAAAGTCATAGTAGAGTATGTCAAAAGTATAAAAGTCATAGTATAGTATGTCGAATATCTGGAAAAAGTCATAGTAGAGTATGTCAAAAGTATAAAAGTCATAGTATAGTATGTCGAATATCTGAAAAAGTCATAGTATAGTATGTCAAAAAGTATAAAAAGTCATAGTATAGTATGTCTAATAAATAGTACACAACGGTTGTTTATATTTTTATTATTTCATGTTTTCATGGTGAAAAATGTTTTTCATAGTTTATTAAACAGATGTTTTCATTTGTCTTCAGGGTCAGCCGCCAATCACAGCCCTCTCCTGCAGGATGACGTCATCCTGGGGCCTCTGAGCAGCCGGCCAATCACAGTCTCTCCTGCAGGATGATGTCTTCCTGGGCCTCTGAGCAGCCGGCCAATCACAGCCCTCTCCTGCAGCTGAAGGACCAATCAGGTGCTTCCATTTCAGATTGAAATCTCCTGATCAGTTCTCAGATGTCCAAGCGTCCTTGAACACACCATGGGATATATAAGCTAATCAATGCTAACGCTAAAGGGCTCTTCCACTGATTTTAACACAGTAATGTAAATATGCTGTATTTATATATCTTTTCTAGTCTTAACGATCAAGGTCAAGGTCAAAGTTTATTTCTATAGCACACTTACAAACAGTCACTACTGCCCCAAAGTGCTGAACAATTATAGACAACAACACAAGATAAAAGCATCATAAATAACCGAAAACCATCTAAAACAAAACATGCCAAAAACAATAAAAACAGACAACAGAAAAAGCTCAAATCAATAACAAAATGTCACAGCTCAGCTTGTGTTAAAGCAAAAAGATGAGTTTTTAAAAGGGATTTAAAACTCTCAATAGAGGAAGCTGCTCTAATGTTGAGAGGGAGAGAGACCAGAGCTTAGGACCTGCCACCGAAAAAGCTCCGTCCCCTCTGGGTCTCAGTCTGGTTCTGGGTCTCAGTCTGGTTCTGGGACAGTCTAAAAGCACCTGGTCCTGGACCTGAGTGCTCTGACTGGAGTGTGCAAAATCAGCATATCAGATAAGTATGATGGTGCTAGCCCGTTAAGAGATTTAAAAACAAACAATAAGATCTTAAAATGGATTCTAAAAACAACGATGACTCAAAGCTCTTCTCCATCACACACACTGTGGACATGGACTGCAGGGATTGAACCACCAACCTTCCCATTGGCAGGCAGCCGCCACCGCTGAGCCTCAGCCGCCAGCATGCTGTAAAAGACATTTTTGTCCTGATGCATCAACAAAGTTTCACAGACGTTGAGTTCGTATTTTATTCTGAAAACGTAATGACAAGAAACACTTTGTTCCGCTTGATGAAAAAACAACATTTATTAAAGCTTTTCAATTTAAAACATTTGGCAATCATCGCTCTGCAATAATAATAATAATAATAATAATAATAATAACTCACACACAGGAAGTCAGAAACAGAAGAAAAAGCCTTAGATTAAAAAGCTGAGAAAATGTAGAATAATTCACCTGAAAACACAATATGAACAGACCAGCCTCATTATCTCCATAATCAGGCTCTTATTGTGAAAATACTCCTGACATACAGTACTATAATGACTTTATTATGACATTTTCCTTCAAAATCATAGTAGAATATGTCAAAAAAGTCATAAAGACACATTTATAATCATAAAAGCTGAGCCTCCGATATTTAAATGACAGAAAAATCTAAAATAATTCACCCTGAGGACCCAAAACAGCTTCATTTTCTCCCTAATGAGGCTCTTATTGTGAAAATACTCCTCAGACATGTGAAGAAGCTGGTTGACCACAGCAGCGTCTGAGGCCCAAATCAATGAAGAAATCAATGAAATCAATGAAGAAATCAATGAAGAAATCAACTACACACACAAACGGTAATAAATTAAGAACATAAAGCAACTTAATTCCTGAAGAGACTCAATTAACCAATTAAAATCATTTGTCAGCAGATTCACGAAAATCAAACTACCGCTCCCAGTTCAGAGGAACCAATCAGGATCGGGGGTCTAACTGCATGTCAATGAAGGCCTTGTTTAGCGACCGGCAGCACCTTGTCAACCTAAGCTAGTTAGCTAGCGCCAGCGTTAGCATTAGCGTTAGCTTTAGCTTGCGCTTAGCGGCTAACTTGAGAGAAAGACTTATTATTATTTCTGTGGGTTCAGGTGTGAAGCGATTAACTGCAGAGGACCTTTGAAGTGAGTCCAGTGTTACCATGGCACCTGCCAGTGTTACCATGGCACCTGCCAGTGTTACCATGGCACCTGCCAGTGTTACCATGGCACCTGCCAGTGTTACCATGGCACCTGCCAGTGTTACCATGGCACCCGCCAGTGCTACCTTGGTAACTGCTGCCCGCTCAGAGTTCGGTGTTGGGTGCGCTGCTCGCCGCCGCCTCACTCCCGTGGAAGTCGGAGCCGTCCAGCAGGTGGCGGTACGTGGGCCCGGACGCCCCGCACAGCGGCGCTGTCCTCCGCCTCCAGCCCCGAATCGAACCGGGACTCGTTGACGAGCAGCTGCAGCCGCTGGCCGCGCTGGCAGTCGACAGCACTAAGAGCAGGTTGGCGGCGACGGGACGATGAGACTGCACACGAAACTTCTTCCTGAGATGGGACAGGACCGACGTAGCCTCGAACCAAAAACATCGGAAAACAAGTCGCAGAAACGCCGAAAACAAGTCGCAGAAACGCTGGAAAACGAGTAGCAGAAACGCCGGAAAACGAGTAGCAGAAACGCTGAAAACGAAAGTTGCAGAAACGCTGAAAACAAGTAGCAGAAACGCTGGAAAACGAGTAGCAGAAACGCGGAGAACGAAAGGTAGAAACGCCGGAAACAAGTCGCGAAACGCGGAAAACAAGTCGAGAAACGCTGAAAACAAGTCGCAGAAACGCTGGGAAAACAAGTCGCAGAAACGCTGGAAAACAAGTCGCAGAAACGCTGGAAACAAGTCACAGAAACGCTGGAAAACAAGTCACAGAAACGCTGAAAACAAGTCGCAGAAACGCTGGAAAACAAGTCACAGAAACGCTGAAAACAAGTCGCAGAAACGCCGAAAACAAGTCGCAGAAACGCCGGAAAACGAGTGCAGAAACGCCGGAAAACGAGTAGCAGAAACGTCGGAGAACGAGTAGCAGAAACGTCGGAGAACGAGTAGCAGAAACGTCGGAGAACGAGTTGCAGAAACGTCGGAGAACGAGTTGCAGAAACGCTGGAGAACGAGTAGCAGAAACGCTGAGAACGAGTTGCAGAAACGCCGGAGAACGAATGGAAACGCTGGAAAACGAAATGCAGAAACGCCGGAAAACAAGTCGCAGAAACGCTGAAAACAAGTCACAGAAACGCGGAAAACAAGTCGAAACGCCGGAAACAAGTCGCAGAAACGCCGAGAACGAGTTGCAGAAACGCCGGAAAACAAGTCACAGAAACGCCGGAAAACAAGTCACAGAAACGCCGGAGAACGAGTAGCAGAAACGCCGGAGAACGAAGCAGAAACGCCGAGAACGAGTCGCAGAAACGTCGGAAAACGAGTCGCAGAAACGCCGGAAAACAAGTCGTGAAACGCCGGAAAACAAGTCGCAGAAACGTCGGAAAACAAGTCGCAGAAACGCCGGAAAACGAGTCGCAGAAACGCCGGAAAACGAGTCGAAACGCCGGAAAACGAGTAGCAGAAACGCCGGAGAACGAGTAGCAGAAACGCCGGAGAACGAAGCTGCAGAAACGCCGGAGAACGAGGTGAAACGCTGGAGAACGAGTAGCAGAACGCTGGAAAACGAGCACAGAAACGCCGGAAAACAAGTCGCAGAAACGCCGGAAAACAAGTCGCAGAAACGCTGAAAACAAGTCGGAAACGCCGGAAAACAAGTCGAGAAACGCTGAAAACAAGTCGTGAAAAGTCGGAAAACAACTTGCAGAAAAGTCGGAAAGTCGCAGAAACGCTGAAAAGACAAAAACGCTATAAAAGAAGTGATATAAACGCCGGGAACACATTATATCTATCTATCTATCTATCTATCTATATACTGTATACAACACACACACACACACACAAACACACACACACACACACAGTATAGAGTAGGAGGAAAAGTGTGTGGGGGGCTGGTACCGTGCTGTGTGTGGTAGTTGTCGGCCGTGGGGGGATCTGGTCCTTGCAGTACAGCCCCAGCAGGGACAGGAGGGGAGGAGCGCTCGGGCGTACAATCAGGATGGAGGCTGGCTCAGGACGCACGTCCGTGGATCCGACGCACACAAACACTGAGTATCAATAAAGTTCATTCAAACTCATTCCTGTCAGCCTCACAGTAACATGAGCAAAGCTGCAGCTGTGTGTGTGTGTGTGTGTGTGTGTGTGTGTGGTGTACATCCTGTTAATGCACTTCCTGTGATGTCACTGACTCTGGGACGTCCAGTTTGTCCAGTCCTGAAGACGTGATGGAACAGGGACAGCCGACAGACCGCTGATCATGTGACCGTGAGACCGCTTCCAGTACTGCTTCAGGTCCGACTTGTACTCCAAAACCTGCAGACAAGACTCAGGGTTACATAACCTGCAGACAAGACTCAGGGTTACATAACCTGCACAAGACTCAGGGTTACATAACCTGCAGACAAGACTCAGGGTTACATAACCTGCAGACAAGACTCAGGGTTACATAACCTGCAGACAAGACTCAGGGTTACATAACCTTGGGTGACAAGACTCAGGGTTACATAACCTGCAGACAAGACTCAGGGTTGGTGTGTGCCGGGAGGTCTAAAGCAAAGCTGCAGATGTCTGTGTGTGTATATGTGCGTGTGTGTGTGTGTGTCTCTCTGTGTCCTCTGTGTGTGTGTGTGTGTCTCTCTGTGTGTGTGTGTGTGTGTGTGTGTGTGGGTTCCCTGTGTGTGTGTGTGTGTGTGTGTGTGTGTGTCTCTGTGTGTGTGTGTGTGTGTGTGTGTGTGTGTCTCTGTGTGTGTGTGTGTGTGTGTGTGTCTCTGTGTGTGTGTGTGTGTGTGTGTGTGTCTCTGTGTGTGTGTGTGTGTGTGTGTGTGTCTGTGTCTGTGTGTGTGTGTGTGTGTGTGTCTCCTCTGTGTGTGTGTGTGTGTGTGTGTGTCTCATGTGTGTGTGTGTGTGTGTGTGTGTGTGTGTTCCCTCTGTGTCTCTCTGTGTCTCTGTGTGTGTGTGTGTCTCTGTGTGTGTGTGTGTGTGTGTGTGTGTGTGTGTGTCTCTGTGTGTGTGTGTGTGTGTGTGTGT
>JABXJD010001110.1:0-20000 GCA_013375575.1 Percina caprodes
CATGTAAATAATCACTACTTTTATCAGTGTAAAACACACTTCATTCAAAGTGGACAGAAACTAATAAAAATAGCCAAAAGCCGTCTTGGTTCATCTTTCCACTGTTCCACCAATCACCACTCTGGTCTGGTTGGAATAAACTCAATTCACCCATTTACATGTGAGATATGCTGCTCTATACACGCTAAAAGTAGTGATTATTAACATGGAGTCTGGTGGAGATATGCTGCTCTATACACACTAAAAGTAGTGATTATTTACATGGAGTCTGGTGGAGATATGCTGCTCTATACACACTAAAAGTAGTGATTATTTACATGGAGTCTGGTGGAGATATGCTGCTCTATACACGCTAAAAGTAGTGATTATTTACATGGAGTCTGGTGGAGATATGCTGCTCTATACACGCTAAAAGTAGTGATTATTTACATGGAGTCTGGTGGAGATATGCTGCTCTATACACGCTAAAAGTAGTGATTATTAACATGGAGTCTGGTGGAGATATGCTGCTCTATACACTCTAAAAGTAGTGATTATTAACATGGAGTCTGGTGGAGATATGCTGCTCTATACACTCTAAAAGTAGTGATTATTTACATGGAGTCTGGTGGAGATATGCTGCTCTATACACACTAAAAGTAGTGATTATTTACATGGAGTCTGGTGGAGATATGCTGCTCTATACACGCTAAAAGTAGTGATTATTTACATGGAGTCTGGTGGGTTTGGTGATGGAGATCAGACTGAGATTATTGTCTCATGATCAACATTTGTTGTTGTTATATTGATGCTGTTTTGATATTTTGTCTTTATTTCAACGTTTTGAGAGTCTTGGCCATGTAGCTGCGATCAGTGCCGATGTGATCCGACCTGCAGCTGCTCACTCAACACTTTCTGTCACCTCAGCAGATTTCAACACAGATTCACCTTCATCATCTTCTTTTCCTGCCTCAACACGCAGCGACGTCACGTGGTGTGTGTGTGTGTGTGTGTGTGTGTGTGTGTGTGTGTGTGTGTGTGTCTGTGTGTGTGTGTGTGTGTGTGTGTGTGTGTGTGTGTGTGTGTGTGTGTGTCTGTGTGTGTGTGTATGTGTGTTGTACATGTTTTCTCACCTTTGACACATTGCTTACATGTGTGTGTGTGTGTTTGTGTAGACAGTGTATAGTGTGTGTGTGTGTGTGCAAGTATTTCCAGAGTATAACAGGTCATCTCTGTGTCAACATGTTGTATCAGGAGAATAATGTTTTACACTGGGAAATCATTTTTAATGAGCAGCACACACACACACACACACACACACACACACACACACACACACACACACACACACACACACACACACACACACACACACAGACACCCACCACACATGGCATAGTAATATCACATACACAGAACAACAGAGGAAGTAACCTAAGACTTGAGTCTGAATAACTTTTCCATTGCAGGAGGAGGACTGGAGGACTGAGGACTGGGTCCTACAGGGAGACTCTGTCCTGCGGGAGACTGGGTCCTACCTGGAGACTGGGTCCCACCTGACGGAGGTGGGGACATGAGGAGGTGTGGACATGAGGAGGAGCTAGATCCTTATCTGAGCCGCGGGCTTCTCCCTCGGATTCCTGGGAAAGTTTCCTCATGAAGTCTCCTAATAAGGGCGCGATGGGCGGACACTGGGGAGCTATAAGAGCTGCTGCTCAGCCTCCGTCTGACACTTAAGTAAGATCTCTTCAGGACGCAGGACGGGGGACATTCCTGCTGGGACACTAAAAGACAAACTGTGGATTTAGAGACTGGGGACATTCCTGCTGGGACACTAAGGATTTAGAGACTGGGGACATTCCTGCTGGGACACTAAGGATTTAGAGACTGGGGACATTCCTGCTGGGACACTAAAAGACAAACTGTGGATTTAGAGACTTGAGGACTTTCCTGCTGGGACACTAAGGATTTAGAGACTTGAGGACTTTCCTGCTGGGACACTAAGGATTTAGAGACTGGGGACATTCCTGCTGGGACACTAAAAGAATCAGAGACACGATGCTGCTGCAGCCGATCTGGAGCTTCCTGTTGGAACACTCGTCTGTCCTGACGTCCCCGGTGTTCCCCGTTGTCTTCTCGTTAGGCGTGTACCTGTCCCTCTGCGCGCCCTACCTGCTGCTGGACGTCCTGTCTGTCCACAGCGCTCGTGTGCGGCGCTACAAGCTGCAGCCCCAGGCGGAGGTGGACTGGGCGTCCCTGCTGTGCTGCGTGTCTCTGACCCTCTACAACCACCTGGTCTTCATCTTCCCCACACGCTGCACTGGTGCGTAGCGCCGGCGCGGCTCGGGCCGCGGCCAGCGGGGACGGTGTACGGCGTCCCCACGGTGTCCGGCGTCCTGGTGCAGGTGCTCGCCTGTCTCCTGCTCTTCGACTTCCAGAGCTTCATCTGGCATCTGCTGCACCACCGTGTCCCCTGGCTCTACAGACACTTCCACAAGGTGAGACATCTGTCTGTCTCTCTGTCTCTCACTCGCTCTGTCTCTCTCTGTCTTGTATTGTCTGTCCTTTACCCCCTGTCAGTCTTCTTCATGTGTCTCCTTGTGTCCCTGCAGGTGCACACACCTTCCTGTCCCGTCAGCGCTGACCACCGAGCACTCGTCCGCCTGGGAGACACTGTCTCTGGGTGTCCTCGCCGCGGCGGCGCCGCTGGTCCTCAGCGTGCACCCCCTCTCGGAGCTGGTCTTCTACGTGGTGAACATGTACCTGTCGGTGGAGGACCACTGCGGCTACGCGTTGCCATGGGCGACGCACCGTCTGGTCCCGCTGGGCCTTGTACGGGGGCCCAGCACCACGACCTGCACCACCTCAAGTCCACCGTCAACTTTGCTCCATACTTCACCCACTGGGACCGGCTGGCCGGGACGCTCTGCACACAGCCCTGAACACGGGCCGCTGTGGACAGGGGACGCTCTGGACAGGACACGCGCTGAACATGGGACGCTCTGGACAGGGGACACTGTGGACACAAGGCGCCCTGCACACCTGACGCTGGGGAACGCCCTGGACACGGGATGCTCTGGACAGAGGACACTCTGCACAAAGGACGCTAAGGCATAGGCGTCTCCGTACATGTGCACCCGCTCTACCACTGGACCAACCCGGGCATTTATTCTACTGATTTCCAAGTTGTTGCAATGAGGACGTCTGTGAAGGACGGAGGAGGATGAAGGACGGAGGAGGATGAGGGACGGAGGAGGATGAAGGACGGAGGAGGATGAGGGACGGAGGAGGATGAAGGACGAAGGACGGAGGAGGATGAAGGACGAAGGACGGAGGAGGATGAAGGACGGAGGAGGATGAAGGACGGAGGAGGATGAAGGACGGAGGAGGATGAAGGACGGAGGAGGATGAAGGATGAAGGACTGAAAAGTGATTTTTAGTGTCTGAAGTGATGAAGAAGTTTTTAAGAGATCTCAAACTAAATGTTAATTTATTATCTCTGTATTTATTTTATTTATTAATTAACAAAATGTTCATATTGAACGTAAATGTCTGTCTGTGATGTTGAGCTGCAGGAGTGTGAAGATGTAAAAATGATATACAGTATATATATAATATAGATACATATATATCTATGTTATATATTATATATATATTATATATATGCATATTATAGTATTAACCTGTTGAAATGTGACTGAAAAGTGGAAAATAAACTTTATGAATTAAACTTGTTTCTAGTTTTGTTGCACGTATACACACACACACACACACACACACACACACACACACACACACACACACACACACACACACACACACACAGACACAGACACACACACACACACACACACACACACACACACACACACACACACACACACAAACACAGACACACACACACACACACACACACACACACACACACACACACACACACACACACACACACACAACAACATCGATCTGATTACTAATTAGTTAATGAAACAAGAGATGCTTGAGAGGAAGAGATCATCACAATACTAGTAAAATATAGATAAAAATTAACCTTCCAGCTAAATTAAAGATCATTTTTATCTGTGAGGCTGAAATATAACGTCTTATTTATAAGTGTGATTATTTATTAATTAATTAATTAATTAATTAATTATAAGGAATCTTACCAAGAGAAGTTTCATTTCTTCCATTGGCAGATTCTGTTGCATCTTACAAGCAAAATATATCTTTTATTCATTTTTAACTTGTTTTTAGAGTGGCCTTTTCCCAGCATGTTGCACACACACACACACACACACACACACACACACACACACACACACACACACACACACACACACACACACACACACACACACACACACACACACACACACACACACAGATGTGAAATGGGAGGACAACAGAGCTTTGTCTCCAACAGGAGGAACGGGGTGAGACGTGTTAATATTCCATAGAAGAAGAAACAGGAGTCAGCATGTTCTCTACACGTGGCGTGGCTCAACAAAGGTTAACACACACACACACACACACACGAACACACACACACACACACACACACACACAGGAACAAACACACACGCTCCCTCAAACGCCACCCACACACACACACACACACACACACACACACACACACGAACACACACACACACACACACACACACACACACACACACACACACACACACACACACACACACACACACACACACACACACGCTCCCTCAAACGCCACACACACAAATTCCTGATCAGCAGCAGGAAGTTACATAATCATGGAGAGATGTGATTGGCTGCAGATATTGACCCTGCAGAGCAAGACTCTCAGCACAGTGTATATATATATATATATATATATATATATATATACACTAAGATAAAAGAAAAAGTAGTTTAGTATGTTGAAATTTAAAAAAAGTCATAGTATAGTATGTCGAAAAAGTATAAAAGTCATAGTATAGTATGTCGAAAAAGTACAAAAGTCAAAGTATAGTATGTCGAAAAAGTATAAAAGTCATAGTATAGTATGTCAAAGTACAAAAGTCAAAGTATAGTATGTCGAAAAGTATAAAAGTCATAGTATAGTATGTCTAAAAGTATAAAAGTCATAGTATAGTATGTCGAAAAGTATAAAAGTCATAGTATAGTATGTGAAAAAGTACAAAAGTCAAAGTATAGTATGTCGAAAAGTATAAAAGTCATAGTATAGTATGTCGAAAAGTACAAAAGTCAAAGTATAGTATGTCGAAAAGTATAAAAGTCATAGTATAGTATGTCGAAAGTATAAAAAGTCATAGTATAGTATGTCGAAAAGTATAAAAGTCATAGTATAGTATGTTGAAAAAGTACAAAAGTCATAGTATAGTATGTTGAAAAGTACAAAAGTCATAGTATAGTATGTTGAAAAGAGTAAAAGTCATAGTATAGTATGTTGAAAAGTATAAACTCATACTATAGTATGTTGAAAAGTACAAAAGTCATAGTATAGTATGTTGAAAAGTATAAAAGTCATAGTATAGTATGTCAAAAAGTATAAAAGTCATAGTATAGTATGTTGAAAAGTCAAAAGTCATAGTATAGTATGTTGAAAAAGTATAAAAGTCATAGTATAGTATGTCAAAAAAGTATAAAATCATAGTATAGTATGTTGAAAAAGTCAAAGTCATAGTATAGTATGTCAAAAGTATAAAAGTCATAGTATAGTATATTAAAAGTACAAAAGTCATAGTATAGTATGTTGAAAAAGTACAAAAGTCATAGTATAGTATGTTAAAAAAGTCAAAAGTCATAGTATAGTATGTCGAAAAAGTATAAAAGTCATAGTATAGTATGTTGAAAAAGTACAAAAGTCATAGTATAGTATGTTGAAAAAGTACAAAAGTCATAGTATAGTATGTCGAAAAAGTATAAAAGTCATAGTATAGTATGTCGAAAAAGTACAAAAGTCATAGTATAGTATGTTGAAAAAGTACAAAAGTCATAGTATAGTATGTCGAAAAAGTATAAAAGTCAAAGTATAGTATGTCGAAAAAGTACAAAAGTCATAGTATAGTATGTCGAAAAAGTCAAAAGTCATAGTATAGTATGTTGAAAAAGTCAAAAGTCATAGTATAGTATGTCAAAAAAAATAAAAGTCATAGTATAGTATGTTGAAAAGTACAAAAGTCATAGTATAGTATGTTGAAAAGTACAAAAGTCATAGTATAGTATGTCGAAAAAGTATAAAAGTCATAGTATAGTATGTTGAAAAAGTCAAAAGTCATAGTATAGTATGTCGAAAAAGTATAAAAGTCAAAGTATAGTATGTCGAAAAAGTACAAAAGTCATAGTATAGTATGTCGAAAAAGTCAAAAGTCAAAGTATAGTATGTTGAAAAAGTACAAAAGTCATAGTATAGTATGTTGAAAAAGTCAAAAGTCATAGTATAGTATGTTGAAAAAGTCAAAAGTCAAAGTATAGTATGTCGAAAAAGTACAAAAGTCATAGTATAGTATGTCGAAAAAGTACAAAAGTCATAGTATAGTATGTTGAAAAAGTACAAAAGTCATAGTATAGTATGTCGAAAAAGTATAAAAGTCAAAGTATAGTATGTCGAAAAAGTACAAAAGTCATAGTATAGTATGTCGAAAAAGTCAAAAGTCATAGTATAGTATGTTGAAAAAGTCAAAAGTCATAGTATAGTATGTCGAAAAAGTATAAAAGTCATAGTATAGTATGTTGAAAAAGTACAAAAGTCATAGTATAGTATGTTGAAAAAGTACAAAAGTCATAGTATAGTATGTCGAAAAAGTATAAAAGTCATAGTATAGTATGTCGAAAAAGTACAAAAGTCATAGTATAGTATGTTGAAAAAGTACAAAAGTCATAGTATAGTATGTCGAAAAAGTATAAAAGTCAAAGTATAGTATGTCGAAAAAGTACAAAAGTCATAGTATAGTATGTCGAAAAAGTATAAAGGTCATAGTATAGTATGTTGAAAAAGTACAAAAGTCATAGTATAGTATGTTGAAAAAGTATAAAAGTCATAGTATAGTATGTTGAAAAAGTACAAAAGTCATAGTATAGTATGTCGAAAAAGTATAAAAGTCATAGTATAGTATGTTGAAAAAGTACAAAAGTCATAGTATAGTATGTTGAAAAGTACAAAGTCATAGTATAGTATGTTGAAAAAGTCAAAAGTCATAGTATAGTATGTCGAAAAAGTAAAAGTCATAGTATAGTATGTTGAAAAAGTACAAAAGTCATAGTATAGTATGTTGAAAAAGTATAAAAGTCATAGTATAGTATGTTGAAAAGTACAAAAGTCATAGTATAGTATGTCGAAAAGTATAAAAGTCATAGTATAGTATGTTGAAAAAGTCAAAAGTCATAGTATAGTATGTTGAAAAGTACAAAAGTCATAGTATAGTATGTTGAAAAAGTATAAAAGTCATAGTATAGTATGTTGAAAAAGTACAAAAGTCATAGTATAGTATGTCAAAGTATAAAAGTCATAGTATAGTATGTTGAAAAAGTCAAAAGTCATAGTATAGTATGTTGAAAAGTCAAAAGTCATAGTATAGTATGTCGAAAAAGTATAAAAGTCATAGTATAGTATGTTGAAAAAGTACAAAAGTCATAGTATAGTATGTTGAAAAGTACAAAAGTCATAGTATAGTATGTCGAAAAGAAATCATAGTATAGTATGTTAAAGTACAAAAGTCATAGTATAGTATGTCAAAAGTATAAAAGTCATAGTATAGTATGTTGAAAAAGTACAAAAGTCATAGTATAGTATGTCGAAAAGTATAAAAGTCATATTATAGTATGTTGAAAAAGTACAAAAGTCATAGTATAGTATGTCGAAAAGTCAAAAGTCATAGTATAGTATGTCGAAAAGTACAAAATTCATAGTATATTATGTCGAAAAGTATAAAAGTCATAGTATAGTATGTTGAAAAGTAAAAGTCATAGGATAGTATGTCGAAAAGTATAAAAGTCATAGTATAGTATGTTGAAAAGTACAAAGTCATAGTATAGTATGTCGAAAAAGTATAAAGGTCATAGTATAGTATGTTGAAAAAGTACAAAAGTCATAGTATAGTATGTCGAAAAAGTATAAAGGTCATAGTATAGTATGTTGAAAAAGTACAAAAGTCATAGTATAGTATGTCGAAAAAGTATAAAGGTCATAGTATAGTATGTTGAAAAAGTACAAAAGTCATAGTATAGTATGTTGAAAAAGTCAAAAGTCATAGTATAGTATGTCGAAAAAGTATAAAAGTCATAGTATAGTATGTTGAAAAAGTACAAAAGTCATAGTATAGTATGTTGAAAAAGTATAAAAGTCATAGTATAGTATGTTGAAAAAGTACAAAAGTCATAGTATAGTATGTCGAAAAAGTATAAAAGTCATAGTATAGTATGTTGAAAAAGTCAAAAGTCATAGTATAGTATGTTGAAAAAGTACAAAAGTCATAGTATAGTATGTTGAAAAAGTATAAAAGTCATAGTATAGTATGTTGAAAAAGTACAAAAGTCAGAGTATAGTATGTCGAAAAAGTATAAAAGTCATAGTATAGTATGTTGAAAAAGTCAAAAGTCATAGTATAGTATGTTGAAAAAGTCAAAAGTCATAGTATAGTATGTCGAAAAAGTATAAAAGTCATAGTATAGTATGTTGAAAAAGTACAAAAGTCATAGTATAGTATGTTGAAAAAGTACAAAAGTCATAGTATAGTATGTCGAAAAAGTATAAAGGTCATAGTATAGTATGTTGAAAAAGTACAAAAGTCATAGTATAGTATGTCGAAAAAGTATAAAAGTCATAGTATAGTATGTTGAAAAAGTACAAAAGTCATAGTATAGTATGTCGAAAAAGTATAAAAGTCATATTATAGTATGTTGAAAAAGTACAAAAGTCATAGTAAGTATGTCGAAAAAGTCAAAAGTCATAGTATAGTATGTCGAAAAAGTACAAAATTCATAGTATATTATGTCGAAAAAGTATAAAAGTCATAGTATAGTATGTTGAAAAAGTACAAAAGTCATAGTATAGTATGTCGAAAAAGTATAAAAGTCATAGTATAGTATGTTGAAAAAGTACAAAAGTCATAGTATAGTATGTCGAAAAAGTATAAAGGTCATAGTATAGTATGTTGAAAAAGTACAAAAGTCATAGTATAGTATGTCGAAAAAGTATAAAGGTCATAGTATAGTATGTTGAAAAAGTACAAAAGTCATAGTATAGTATGTCGAAAAAGTATAAAGGTCATAGTATAGTATGTTGAAAAAGTACAAAAGTCATAGTATAGTATGTTGAAAAAGTCAAAAGTCATAGTATAGTATGTTGAAAAGTACAAAAGTCATAGTATAGTATGTTGAAAAAGTCAAAAGTCATAGTATAGTATGTCGAAAAATTATAAAAGTCATAGTATAGTATGTTGAAAAAGTACAAAAGTCATAGTATAGTATGTTGAAAAAGTACAAAAGTCATAGTATAGTATGTTGAAAAAGTACAAAAGTCATAGTATAGTATGTTGAAAAAGTACAAAAGTCATAGTATAATATGTCGGAAAAGTATAAAGGTCATAGTATAGTATGTTGAAAAAGTACAAAAGTCATAGTATAATATGTCGAAAAAGTATAAAAGTCATAGTATAGTATGTTGAAAAAGTACAAAAGTCATAGTATAGTATGTCGAAAAAGTATAAAAGTCATAGTATAGTATGTCGAAAAAGTACAAAAGTCATAGTATAGTATGTCGAAAAAGTCAAAAGTCATAGTATAGTATGTCGAAAAAGTACAAAAGTCATATTATAGTATGTCGAAAAAGTATAAAAGTCATAGTATAGTATGTTGAAAAAGTACAAAAGTCATAGTGTAGTATGTTGAAAAAGTATTAAAGTCATAGTATAGTATGTTGAAAAGTACAAAAGTCATAGTATAGTATGTCGAAAAAGTATAAAAGTCATAGTATAGTATGTCGAAAAAGTACAAAGTCATAGTATAGTATGTCGAAAAGTCAAAAGTCATAGTATAGTATGTTGAAAAAGAAAAGTCATAGTATAGTATGTCGAAAAAGTATAAAAGTCATAGTATATTATGTTGAAAAAGTCAAAAGTCATAGTATAGTATGTCGAAAAAGTATAAAAGTCATAGTATAGTATGTCGAAAAAGTACAAAAGTCATAGTATAGTATGTCGAAAAAGTACAAAAGTCATAGTATAGTATGTTGAAAAAGTACAAAAGTCATAGTATAGTATGTCGAAAAAGTATAAAAGTCACAGTATAGTATGTTGAAAAAGTCAAAAGTCATAGTATAGTATGTCGAAAAAGTATAAAAGTCATAGTATAGTATGTTGAAAAAGTACAAAAGTCATAGTATAGTATGTTGAAAAAGTACAAAAGTCATAGTATAGTATGTCGAAAAAGTACAAATGGTGTGTGCCAATTACAGGGGTATCACACTTCTCAGCCTCCCTGGTAAAGTCTACTCCAAGGTGCTGGAGAGGAGGGTTCGGCCGATAGTCGAACCTCGGATTGAAGAGGAACAATGTGGATTCCGTCCTGGCCGTGGAACAACGGATCAGATCTTCACTCTCGCAAGGATCTTGGAGGGGGCCTGGGAGTATGCCCAACCAGTCTACATGTGTTTTGTGGATCTGGAGAAGGCGTATGAACGGGTCCCCCGGGAGAAATTGTGGGAGGTGCTGCGTGAGTATGGGGTGAGAGGGTCCCTTCTCAGGGCCATCCAATCTCTGTATGACCAAAGCGAGAGCTGTGTCCGGGTTCTCGGCAGTAAGTCGGACTCATTCCAGGTGAGGGTTGGCCTCCGCTAGGGCTGCGCTTTGTCACCAATCCTGTTTGTAATATTTATGGACAGGATATCGAGGCGTAGTCGGGGTGGGGAGGGGTTGCAGTTCGGTGGGCTCGGGATCTCATCGCTGCTTTTTGCAGATGATGTGGTCCTGATGGCGTCATCGGTCTGTGACCTTCAGCACTCACTGGATCGGTTCGCAGCCGAGTGTGAAGCGGCTGGGATGAGGATCAGCACCTCTAAATCTGAGGCCATGGTTCTCAGCAGGAAACCGATGGAGTGCTTTCTTCGGGTAGGGAGTGAGTCCTTACCCCAAGTGAAGGAGTTTAAGTACCTTGGGGTCTTGTTCGCGAGTGAGGGGACTATGGAGCGTGAGATTGGTCGGAGAATCGGAGCAGCCGGTGCGGTATTACATTCAGTTTATAGTACCGTTGTGACGAAAAGAGAGCTGAGCCAGAAGGCAAAGCTCTCGATCTACCGGGCAATTTTCGTTCCTACCCTCACCTATGGTCACGAAGGCTGGGTCAGGACCCAAAGAACAAGATCCAGGGTACAAGCGGCCGAAATGGGTTTCCTCAGGAGGGGGGCTGGCGTCTCCCTTAGAGATCGGGTGAGAAGCTCAGTCATCCGAGAGGAGCTCGGAGTAGAGCCGCTGCTCCTTTGCGTCCAAAGGAGCCAGTTGAGGTGGTTCGGGCATCTGGTAAGGATGTCTCCAGGGCGCCTCCCTAGGGAGGTGTTCCAGGCACGTCCAGCTGGGAGGAGGCCTCGGGGAAGACCCAGGACTAGGTGGAGAGATTATATCTCCAACCTGGCCTGGGAACGCCTCGGGATCCCCCAGTCGGAGCTGGTTGATGTGGCTCGGAAAAGGGAAGTTTGGGGTCCCCTACTGGAGCTGCTGCCCCCGCGACCCGACACCGGATAAGCGGATGAAGATGGATGGATGGATGGATGGAAAAAGTCAAAAGGTCATAGTAAACTAAAGGGAGGCAGGGCATACAGCCCGATCCGGTTGGGGAGAGTTCTAGCCCGATCCGGCAGCTCTCTTTACCCTGTCTCTCCTAGTTAGTTATGCTCTCCCAGTTATGCTGTAATAGTTTTAGACAGCTGGGGGACTTCCTTTGACACACTGGGCTCCTCTCTCCTCTATCTTTCTATCTTTCTATCTTTCCATTTGTGTGCATCCATGTCCCAGAAATGCTTGTTACTAACCTAGTTACTAACCTAGTTACTAACCTAGTTACTAACCTAGTTACTAACCTAGTTACTAACCTAGTTACTAACCTAGTTACTAACCTAGCTCTGGGGAGTCATTCCCCGGAGTCCTTATGTTCTTTTCCCCCCAGCATGTTCCCTCGGATCAGGGAGGCTCCAAAATCATGGTAGCAGCTGTAGCCATGGTCCCGCTACACGTCCTGTGATGCCGTGTTCATCCTGCTACGTCCTGCTGTGCCTTGTAATGCCGCACAATTCCCTGCTATGCCATGAACTACTACAAACTGTTATCTTTTCTGTGGCTGTTATTGCCACTCTTCATTCTAACCCCAACCGGCCCGTCAGACACCGCCCACCAAGAGCCTGGGTCTGGGTCTGGGTCTGGGTCTGTCCGAGGTTTCTTCCTAAAAGGATGTTTTTCTCGCCACTGTCGCACTGTTGCTTGCTCTGGAGGAAACTACTAGAACTGTTGGGTCCTTGTAAATTCTGGAGTGTGGTCTAGACCTACTCTATCTGGTCTAGACCTGCTCTATCTGGTCTAGACCTACTCTATCTGGTCTAGACCTACTATATCTGGTCTAGACCTACTCTATCTGGTCTAGACCTACTCTATCTGGTCTAGACCTGCTCTATCTGGTCTAGACCTGCTCTATCTGGTCTAGACCTACTATATCTGGTCTAGACCTACTCTATCTGGTCTAGACCTACTCTATCTGGTCTAGACCTGCTCTATCTGTAAAGTGTCTTGAGATAACTCTTGTTATGAATTGATAGTATAAATAAAATTGAATTGAAATTGAATTGAGTTAGATTTTTTTTTTAAGAAAATTTTTTTTTAGAAAAATGAAAAGTCAAAAGTCATAGTATAGTATGTCGAAAAGTATAAAAA
Source organism: Percina caprodes (assembly GCA_013375575.1). Lineage (NCBI taxonomy): Eukaryota > Metazoa > Chordata > Actinopteri > Perciformes > Percidae > Percina > Percina caprodes. The sequence continues at coordinate 12,879 of JABXJD010001110.1, forward strand.
GTCATAGTATAGTATGTCGAAAAAGTACAAAAGTCATAGTATAGTATGTCGAAAAAGTATAAAGTCATAGTATAGTATGTTGAATATCTTGAAAAAGTCATAGTATAGTATGTCGAAAAAGTACAAAAGTCATAGTATAGTATGTCGAAAAAGTACAAAAGTCATAGTATAGTATGTCGAATATCTTGAAAAAAATTCATGTTGAATATCTGGAAAAAAGTCATAGTATAGTATGTGAAAAAGTATAAAAAGTCATAGTATAGTATGTCGAAAAGTACAAAAGTCATAGTATAGTATGTCGAAAAGTACAAAAGTCATAGTATAGTATGTCGAAAAAAGTAAAAAAAAATCATAGTATAGTATGTTGAATATCTGGAAAAAAGTCATAGTATAGTATGTCGAAAAAGTACAAAAGTCATAGTATAGTATGTCGAAAATCTTATAAAAGTCATAGTATAGTATGTCAAAAAAGTACGAAAGTCAAGTCTTAGTATGTCAAGAAAGTACAAAAGTCATAGTATAGTATGTCGAAAAAGTACACAAGTCATAGTATAGTATGTCGAATATCTTAAAAAAAATCCATGTCGAATATCTGGTAAAAAGTCATAGTATAGTATGTCGAAAAAGTACAAAAGTCATAGTATAGTATGTTGAATATCTGGAAAGAAGACATAGTATAGAATGTCAAAAAAGTACAAAAGTGATAGTATAGTATGCCAAATATCTTGAAAAAAGTCATAGTATAGTATGTCGAATATCTTGAAAAAAAGTTATAGTATAGTATGTCAAAAAAGTACTAAAGTCATAGTAGAGTGTGTCAAAAAAGTACAAAAATCATAGTATAATGTGTCAAAAAAGTACAAAAGTCATAGTATAGTATGTTGAATATCTGGAAAGAAGACATAGTATAGAATGTCAAAAAAGTACGAAAGTCATAGTATAGTATGTCAAAAAAGTACAAAAGTGATAGTATAGTATGCCAAATATCTTGAAAAAAGTTATAGTATAGTATGTCGAATATCTTGAATAAAGTCATAGTATAGTATGTCAAAAAAGTACAAAAGTGATAGTATAGTATGCCAAATATCTTGAAAAAAGTCATAGTATAGTATGTCGAATATCTTGAAAAAAAGTTATAGTATAGTATGTCAAAAAAGTACTAAAGTCATAGTAGAGTGTGTCAAAAAAGTACAAAAATCATAGTATAATGTGTCAAAAAAGTACAAAAGTCATAGTATAGTACAGGTAAAAGCCAGTAAATTAGAATATTTTGAAAAACTTGATTTATTTCAGTAATTGCATTCAAAAGGTGTGACTTGTACATTATATTTATTCATTGCACACAGACTGATGCATTCAAATGTTTATTTCATTTAATTTTGATGATTTGAAGTGGCAACAAATGAAAATCCAAAATTCCGTGTGTCACAAAATTAGAATATTGTGTAAGGGTTAAATTTTGAAGACACCTGGTGCCACAAAGTAATCAGCTGATTAACTCAAAACACCTGCAAAGGGCTTTAAATGGTCTCTCAGTCCAGTTCTGAAGCCTACACAAACATGGGGAAGACTTCAGATTTGACAGCTGTCCAAAAGGCGACCATCGACACATTGCACAAGGAGGGAAAGACACAAAAGGTTATTGCTGAAGAGGCTGGCTGTTCTCAGAGCTCTGTGTCCAAACACATTAATAGAGAGGCAAAGGGAAGGAAAACTGTGGTCAGAAAAAGTGTACAAGCGATAGGGATCACCGCGCCTAGTCAAGATTGTGAAAAAAGATTCACAAGGAGTGGACAGCTGCTGGAGTCAGTGCTTCAAGATCCACCACCAAGAGACGCTTGAAAGACATGGGTTTCAACTGCCGCATACCTCGTGTCAAGCCACTGTTGACCAAGAAACAGCGCGAAAAGCGTCTCACCTGGGCTAAGGAAAAACAGCTGGACTGCTGCTGAGTGGTCCAAAGTCATGTTTTCTGACGAAAGCAAATTTTGCATTTCCTTTGGAAATCGAGGTCCCAGAGTCTGGAGGAAGACAGGAGAGGCACAGGATCCACGTTGCCTGAAGTCTAGTGTAAAGTTTCCACCATCAGTGATGGTTTGGGGTGCCATGTCATCTGCTGGTGTCGGTCCACTCTGTTTCCTGAGATCCAGGGTCAACGCAGCCGTCTACCAGCAAGTTTTAGAGCACTTCATGCTTCCTGCTGCTGACCTGCTCTATGGAGATGGAGATTTCAGGTTCCAACAGGACTTGGCGCCTGCACACAGCGCAAAATCTACCCGTGCCTGGTTTACGGACCATGGTATTTCTGTTCTAAATTGGCCAGCCAACTCCCTGACCTTAGCCCCATAGAAAATCTGTGGGGTATTGTGAAAAGGAAGATGCAGAATGCCAGACCCAAAAACGCAGAAGAGTTGAAGGCCACTATCAGAGCAACCTGGGCTCTCATAACACCTGAGCAGTGCCAGAAACTCATCGACTCCATGCCACGCCGCATTAATGCAGTAATTGAGGCAAAAGGAGCTCCAACCAAGTATTGAGTATTGTACATGCTCATATTTTTCATTTTCATACTTTTCAGTTGGCCAACATTTCTAAAAACTCCCTTTTTTGTATTAGCCTTAAGTAATATTCTAATTTTGTGACACACGGAATTTTGGATTTTCATTTGTTGCCACTTCAAATCATCAAAATTAAATGAAATAAACATTTGAATGCATCAGTCTGTGTGCAATGAATAAATATAATGTACAAGTTACACCTTTTGAATGCAATTACTGAAATAAATCAAGTTTTTCAAAATATTCTAATTTACTGGCTTTTACCTGTATGTTGAATATCTGGAAAGAAGACATAGTATAGAATGTCAAAAAAGTACGAAAGTCATAGTATAGTATGTCAAAAAAGTACAAAAGTGATAGTATAGTATGCCAAATATCTTGAAAAAAGTTATAGTATAGTATGTCGAATATCTTGAAAAAAAGTCATAGTATAGTATGTCAAAAAAGTACAAAAGTCATAGTATAGTATGTCGAATATCTGGAAAAAAGTCATAGTAGAGTATGTCAAAAAGTATAAAAGTCATAGTATAGTATGTCGAATATCTGGAAAAAAGTCATAGTAGAGTATGTCAAAAAGTATAAAAGTCATAGTATAGTATGTCGAATATCTGGAAAAAAGTCATAGTATAGTATGTCAAAAAGTATAAAAAGTCATAGTATAGTATGTCTAATAAATAGTACACAACGGTTGTTTATATTTTTTATTATTTCATGTTTTCATGGTGAAAAAATGTTTTTCATAGTTTATTAAACAGATGTTTTCATTTGTCTTCAGGGTCAGCCGGCCAATCACAGCCCTCTCCTGCAGGATGACGTCATCCTGGGGCCTCTGAGCAGCCGGCCAATCACAGCCCTCTCCTGCAGGATGATGTCTTCCTGGGCCTCTGAGCAGCCGGCCAATCACAGCCCTCTCCTGCAGCTGAAGGACCAATCAGGTGCTTCCATTTCAGATTGAAATCTCCTGATCAGTTCTCAGATGTCCAAGCGTCCTTGAACACACCATGGGATATATAAGCTAATCAATGCTAACGCTAAAGGGCTCTTCCACTGATTTTAACACAGTAAATGTAAATATGCTGTATTTATATATCTTTTCTAGTCTTAACGATCAAGGTCAAGGTCAAAGTTTATTTCTATAGCACACTTACAAACAGTCACTACTGCCCCAAAGTGCTGAACAATTATAGACAACAACACAAGATAAAAGCATCATAAATAACCGGAAAAACCATCTAAAACAAAACATGCCAAAAACAATAAAAACAGACAACAGAAAAAAGCTCAAATCAATAACAAAATGTCACAGCTCAGCTTGTGTTAAAAGCAAAAAGATGAGTTTTTAAAAGGGATTTAAAACTCTCAATAGAGGAAGCTGCTCTAATGTTGAGAGGGAGAGAGACCAGAGCTTAGGACCTGCCACCGAAAAAGCTCCGTCCCCTCTGGGTCTCAGTCTGGTTCTGGGTCTCAGTCTGGTTCTGGGACAGTCTAAAAGCACCTGGTCCTGGACCTGAGTGCTCTGACTGGAGTGTGCAAAATCAGCATATCAGATAAGTATGATGGTGCTAGCCCGTTAAGAGATTTAAAAACAAACAATAAGATCTTAAAATGGATTCTAAAAACAACGATGACTCAAAGCTCTTCTCCATCACACACACTGTGGACATGGACTGCAGGGATTGAACCACCAACCTTCCCATTGGCAGGCAGCCGCTCTACCGCTGAGCCTCAGCCGCCAGCATGCTGTAAAAGACATTTTTTGTCCTGATGCATCAACAAAGTTTCACAGACGTTGAGTTCGTATTTTATTCTGAAAAACGTAATGACAAGAAACACTTTGTTCCGTTTGATGAAAAACAACATTTATTAAAGCTTTTCAATTTAAAACATTTGGCAATCATCGTTCTGCAATAATAATAATAATAATAATAATAATAATAACTCACACACAGGAAGTCAGAAACAGAAGAAAAAGCCCCGAGATTAAAAAGCTGAGAAAATGTAGAATAATTCACCTGAAAACACAATATGAACAGACCAGCCTCATTATCTCCATAATCAGGCTCTTATTGTGAAAATACTCCTGACATACAGTACTATAATGACTTTATTATGACATTTTCCTTCAAAATCATAGTAGAATATGTCAAAAAAAGTCATAAAGACACATTTATAATCATAAAAAGCTGAGCCTCCGATATTTAAATGACAGAAAAATCTAAAATAATTCACCCTGAGGACCCAAAACAGCTTCATTTTCTCCCTAATGAGGCTCTTATTGTGAAAATACTCCCTCAGACATGTGAAGAAGCTGGTTGGACCACAGCAGCGTCTGAGGCCCAAATCAATGAAGAAATCAATGAAATCAATGAAGAAATCAATGAAGAAATCAACTACACACACAAACGGTAATAAATTAAGAACATAAAGCAACTTAATTCCTGAAGAGACTCAATTAACCAATTAAAATCATTTGTCAGCAGATTCACGAAATCAAACTACCGCTCCCAGTTCAGAGGAACCAATCAGGATCGGGGGTCTAACTGCATGTCAATGAAGCGTCTTGTTTAGCGACGGTAGCACCTTGTCAACCTAAGCTAGTTAGCTAGCGCCAGCGTTAGCATTAGCGTTAGCTTTAGCTTGCGCTAGCGGCTAACTTGAGAGAAAGACTTATTATTATTTCTGTGGGTTCAGGTGTGGCGATTAACTGCAGAGGACCTTGAAGTGAGTCCAGTGTTACCATGGCACCTGCCAGTACTGCATGGCACCTGCCAGTGTTACCATGGCACCTGCCAGTGTTACCATGGCACCTGCCAGTGTTACCATGGCACCTGCCAGTGTTACCATGGCACCCGCCAGTGCTACCTTGGTAACTGCTGCTCCGCTCAGAGTTCGGTGTTGGGTGCGCGGCTCGCCGGCCGCCCCTCGCACTCCCGGTGGAAGTCGCAGCCGTCCAGCAGGTGGCGGTACGTGGCCCGGACGTCCCGGTACAGCGGCGCGTCCTCCGTCTCCAGCCCCGGGAATCGAACCGGGGACTCGTTGACGAGCAGCTGCAGCCGCGGGCCGCGCTGGCAGTCGTACAGCACGAAGAGCAGGTTGGCGGCGTACGGGACGATGAGACTGCACAGGAAACTTCTTCCTGAGAGACGGGACAGGACCGACGTTAGCCTCGAACCAAAAACATCGGAAAACAAGTCGCAGAAACGTCGGAAAACAAGTCGCAGAAACGTCGGAAAACGAGTAGCAGAAACGTCGGAAAACGAGTAGCAGAAACGCCGAAAACGAGTTGCAGAAACGCTGGAAAACAAGTAGCAGAAACGCTGGAAACGAGTAGCAGAAACGCCGAGAACGAGGTAGAAACGCGGAAAACAAGTCGAGAACGCCGGAAAACAAGTCGCAGAAACGTCGGAAACAAGTCGCAGAAACGCGGAAAACAAGTCGCAGAAACGCGGAAAACAAGTCGCAGAAACGCTGAAAACAAGTCACAGAAACGCGGAAAACAAGTCACAGAAACGCCGGAAAACAAGTCGCAGAAACGCCGGAAAACAAGTCACAGAAACGCCGGAAACAAGTCGCAGAAACGCCGGAAAACAAGTCGCAGAAACGCCGGAAAACGAGTCGCAGAAACGCCGGAAAACGAAGCAGAAACGCCGAGAACGCAGTAGCAGAAACGCCGAGAACGAGTAGCAGAAACGCGGAGAACGAGTTGCAGAAACGTCGGAGAACGAGTTGCAGAAACGTCGGAGAACGAGTAGCAGAAACGTCGGAGAACGAGTTGCAGAAACGTCGGAGAACGAGTCGCAGAAACGTCGGAAAACGAGTCGCAGAAACGTCGGAAAACAAGTCGCAGAAACGTCGGAAAACAAGTCACAGAAACGTCGGAAAACAAGTCGCAGAAACGTCGGAAAACAAGTCGCAGAAACGTCGGAGAACGAGTTGCAGAAACGTCGGAAAACAAGTCACAGAAACGTCGGAAAACAAGTCACAGAAACGTCGGAGAACGAGTAGCAGAAACGTCGGAGAACGAGTTGCAGAAACGTCGGAGAACGAGTCGCAGAAACGTCGGAAAACGAGTCGCAGAAACGTCGGAAAACAAGTCGCAGAAACGTCGGAAAACAAGTCGCAGAAACGTCGGAAAACAAGTCGCAGAAACGTCGGAAACGAAGCAGAAACGCGGAAAACGAGTCGCAGAAACGTCGGAAAACGAGTAGCAGAAACGTCGGAGAACGAGTAGCAGAAACGTCGGAGAACGAGTTGCAGAAACGTCGGAGAACGAGTTGCAGAAACGTCGGAGAACGAGTAGCAGAAACGTCGGAAAACGAGTCACAGAAACGTCGGAAAACAAGTCGCAGAAACGTCGGAAAACAAGTCGCAGAAACGTCGGAAAACAAGTCGCAGAAACGTCGGAAAACAAGTCGCAGAAACGTCGGAAAACAAGTCGCAGAAAAGTCGGAAAACAACTTGCAGAAAAGTCGGAAAAAAGTCGCAGAAACGTCGGAAAAAGACAAAAACGTCATAAAAGAAGTGATATAAACGTCGGGAACACATTATATCTATCTATCTATCT
>JABXJD010001110.1:32500-45000 GCA_013375575.1 Percina caprodes
CCTACTCTTTCTGGTCTAGACCTGCTCTATCTGTAAATTATAGAGTGTGGTCTAGACCTGCTCTATCTGGTCTAGACCTGCTCTACCTGTAAAGGGTCTCCAGATAACTCTTGTAATGAATTGATACTATAAATAAACTTGAATAGTTTTTGAGGTTCTGGAGGAACGTCTCCAGGTTCAGGTCTCTTCTAACGACCTGAACCCTCCGGCCATTTCACCCAAAAACAAAGTCTTCTTCTAGTTTTCTCCCAACAGGGCGCGGTCCACTACACCGTGTTCATGACACCGTATCCACTACACCGTGTTCACTACACCGTGTTCACTACACCGTGTCCACGACACCGTGTCCACGACACCGTGTTCACGACACCGTATCCACTACACCTTGTCCATGACACCGTGTTCACTACACCGTGTTCACTACACCGTGTCCACTACACCGTGTCCACTACACCGTATCCACGACACCGTGTTCACTACACCGTGTCCACGACACCGTGTCCACGACACCGTGTTCACGACACCGTATCCACGACACCGTGTTCACTACACCGTGTCCATGACACCGCGTTCACTACACCGTGTTCACTACACCGTGTCCACTACACCGTGTCCACTACATCGTATCCACTACACCGTGTTCACGACACCGTGTCCACGACACCGTGTCCACGACATCCACGACACCGTGTCCACGACATCCACGTCACCGTGTCCACGACACCGTGTTCACTACACCGTGTCCACGACACTGTATCCACTACACCGTGTCCACTACACCGTGTCAATGACACTGTATCCACTACACCGTGTCCACTACACCGTGTCCACGACACTGTGTCCACTACACCGTGTCCACTACACCGTGTCAATGACACTGTATCCACGACACCGTGTTCACTACACCGTGTCCACTACACCGTGTCCACGACACTGTATCCACTACACCGTGTCCACTACACCGTGTCAATGACACTGTATCCACTACACCGTGTCCACGACACCGTGTCCACGACACCGTATCCACTACACCGTGTCCACGACACCGTGTCCACGACACCGTGTCCACGACACCGTATCCACTACACCGTGTCCACTACACCGTGTCCACGACACCGTATCCACTACACCGTGTCCACGACACCGTATCCACGACACCGTATCCACGACACCGTATCCACGACACCGTGTCCACGACACGTGTCCACGACACCGTGTCCACGACACCGTGTCCACGACACCGTGTCCACGACACGTGTCCACGACACCGTGTCCACTACACCGTATCCACGACACCGTGTCCACTACACCGTGTCCACTACACCGTGTCCATGACACCGTGTCCACTACACCGTCTCCAATACACTGTCGTGTACATTCGGACATTTTCTTTTACCTCAAATATGAAGCAGAAACCTGATTTTTGTTTGTTGAAATAAATGTTTTTCTGGCAAATTTAGTCAAAAACAATTTCCTTGTTTGGTTGGTTATACTTAAAATGTACATGGAGTACACAACTCCTACACGGTGTACTACACGGAGTACACAACTCCTACACGGTGTAGTACATGGTGTAGTACACAGCGTACACAACTCCTACACGGTGTAGTACATGGTGTAGTACACGGAGTACACAACTCCTACACGGTGTAGTACATGGTGTAGTACACAGAGTACACAACTCCTACACGGTGTAGTACATGGAGTACACAACTCCTACATGGTGTAGTACATGGTGTAGTACATGGAGTACACAACTCCTACACGGTGTAGTACATGGTGTAGTACATGGAGTACACAACTCCTACACGGTGTAGTACATGGTGTAGTACATGGAGTACACAACTCCTACACGGTGTAGTACACGGAGAACACAACTCCTACACGGTGTAGTACATGGTGTAGTACATGGAGTACACAACTCCTACACGGTGTAGTACATGGAGTACACAACTCCTACACGGTGTAGTACATGGTGTAGTACATGGAGTACAGTACACAACTCCTACACGGTGTAGTACATGGTGTAGTACATGGAGTACACAACTCCTACACGGTGTAGTACATGGTGTAGTACATGGAGTACACAACTCCTACACGGTGTAGTACATGGAGTACACAACTCCTACACGGTGTAGTACATGGTGTAGTACATGGAGTACACAACTCCTACACGGTGTAGTACATGGTGTAGTACATGGAGTACACAACTCCTACACGGTGTAGTACATGGAGTACACAACTCCTACACGGTGTAGTACATGGTGTAGTACATGGAGTACACAACTCCTACACGGTGTAGTACATGGAGTACACAACTCCTACACGGTGTAGTACATGGTACATGGAGTACACAACTCCTACACGGTGTAGTACATGGTACATGGAGTACACAACTCGGTTCAGTTTCACTAGCTTTGGGTTAGTTTCATATGAAAGAGCTTCAGCCTGGAAGACAGGGAGGCGTCCTGCAGGATTCAGGGCTTAAAAAGACCTTCAAGTTGGCCCTGTTTCAACTCTGGTACTGGTCCTGTTTGGCCCTGTTTCAGCTCTGGTACTGGTCCTGTCTCTGGCCCTGTCTTGGGCCTGTCTTGGGCCTGTTTTAACCATGTTTTAACCCTGTTTGGCCCTGTTTTAACCATGTTTTAACCCTGTTTTAACCCTGTTTGGCCCTGTTTTAACCTTGTTTTAACCCTGTTTTAACCTTGTTTTAACCCTGTTTGGCCATGTTTTAACCCTGTTTTAACCCTGTTTGGCCCTGTTTGGCCCTGTTTGGTGCCTCAGTCAGAAGTGAACCGGAGTCAGCCCCTCCTCTTTCCTGACACCCGATGCCGGCCTCCCTTCACCCTCAGGCGACCCCGCCCGCCCTGGCAAAGGCTGTTGAGCTCACAGAATGAAACGCACCCTGTCTCAGCTGCACATTGGGAAAGAAGGGCGCGCTTGTTTTTACAGATAGAGGGGCCTGTAGTGGACCTGGGCGCGCTTGTTTTTACAGATAGAGGGGCCTGTAGTGGACCTGGGCGCGCTTGTTTTTACAGATAGAGGGGCCTGCAGTGGACCTGGGTGCGCTTGTTTTTACAGATAGAGGGACCTGCAGTGGACCTGGGCGCGCTTGTTTTTACAGATAGAGGGGCCTGCAGTGGACCTGGGCGCGCTTGTTTTTACAGATAGAGGGGCCTGCAGTGGACCTGGGTGCGCTTGTTTTTACAGATAGAGGGGCCTGCAGTGGACCTGGGTGCGCTTGTTTTTACAGATAGAGGGGCCTGCAGTGGACCTGGGTGCGCTTGTTTTTACAGATAGAGGGGCCTGCAGTGGACCTGGGTGCGCTTGTTTTTACAGATAGAGGGGCCTGCAGTGGACCTGGGTGCGCTTGTTTTTACAGATAGAGGGGCCTGCAGTGGACCTGGGCGCGCTTGTTTTTACAGATAGAGGGGCCTGCAGTGGACCTGGGTGCGCTTGTTTTTACAGATAGAGGGGCCTGCAGTGGACCTGGGCGCGCTTGTTTTTACAGATAGAGGGGCTTGGGAAAGAAGGGCGCGCTTGTTTTCAGAGATACCAAAGGAGAGAGGGTGCGCTTGGTCATTATCTGGTCACCTCGAGGGTTCAAGCCCGAGGCGGGTTAATGATTCAGGATCAGTGGCTTATTGACAGCTGACACTTTTTAACTTCTTCCAGAGACTCAAAGCCACACACACACACACACACACACACACACACACACACACACACACACACACACACACACACACACACACACACACACAGCCTCTTTCTGCAGGTTTTTCTGGTTTTCGGCTGCTAACACCACCTGCACACGGATCACACGCAGGTCTGACACGCAGGTCTGACACATTATTTCCTCTGGAGGATTACTTGCTGGGTCCAGACCTCCTTCGGGACCAGGTCCAGACTTCCTTCGGGACCAGGTCTACACTTCCTTCGGGACCAGGTCTACACGGTTTAAAAGGTTTTTATAATATTCAATTTGTTTTTAGTTTTTAGAGACACACACACACACACACACACACAGATACACACACACACACACACACACAGACACACACACACACACACACACAGACACACACACACAGACACACACACACAGACACACACACACAGACACACACCTAAAGGTCACTAAAACAGGTTTTTCTGCTAATTTTTCCTTTTTAGTTTAAGTTTAGTAGAATAATCCGGGTCCAGACGTCCATCGGGACCGGGTCCAGACTTCCTTCGGGACCGGGTCCAGACGTCCTTCGGGATTAGGTCCAGACTTCCTTTAGGACCGGGTCCAGACCGGGGACGGGGGCCGGCGTCTCGGGGTTGTGGGTTCAGACCCAGCTGCAGCAATGGCTGATGGGAAGCAGCGAGGGGGGGCGGTGTCGCCCCCGGACGGGGGGTGGGGCTGGGTGATAGTAGGGTCCTGCTTCATGGTGACGGTCTGCACACGGGCAGTAACCAGGTAAAACACACACACACACACACACACACACACACACACACACACACAGACACACACACACACACACACACACACACACACACACACACACACACAGTTGGTTCAGTTTATTTAGTTTGATTATTGACTCTTTGTGTTTTGTGTGTGTGTCTCTGTGTGTGTCTCTGTGTGTGTGTGTGTGTGTGTGTCTCTGTGTGTGTGTGTGTGTGTGTAAGAACAACCCGTTCTATTCATAGTGTATCTTAGGAGATAAACACTGTCAGCTGTTAGTCAACATGAAGAACTCAGGCATGAGATCACATCTGGAACGCATGTGTGTGTGTGTGTGTGTGTGTGTCTGTGTGTGTGTGTGTGTGTCTGTGTGTGTGTGTCTGTGTGTGTGTGTGTGTGTGTCTGTGTGTGTCTGTGTGTGTGTGTCTGTGTGTGTGTGTGTGTGTGTGTGTGTGTGTGTGTGTGTCTGTGTGTGTGTGTGTCTGTGTGTGTGTGTGTGTTCATGATGTATGAAGCCAAATATTTTGGATAATTTCTGTTAGTTCAGGTGTCAAAGTCTCAGAGTAAGACCTTCACCAAACACACACACACACACACACACACACACACACACACACACACACACACACACACACACACACACACACACACACACACACACACACACAGCCGCTCTCTGATTGGTCCGTTCCTGTCCAGGTGTATCTCCATCTTCTTCGTGGAGTTCCAGGTGAACTTCAACGCCGACTACGCTGCAACGGCCTGGATCCACAGCCTGGTGGACTGTACCACCATGCTCTGTGGTCAGTACGGGGGACTGTACCACCATGCTCTGTGGTCAGTACGGGGGAGACTGTACCACCATGCTCTGTGGTCAGTACGGGGGACTGTACCACCATGCTCTGTGGTCAGTACGGGGGACTGTACCACCATGCTCTGTGGTCAGTACGGGGGACTGTACCACCATGCTCTGTGGTCAGTACGGGGGACTGTACCACCATGCTCTGTGGTCAGTACGGGGGACTGTACCACCATGCTCTGTGGTCAGTACGGGGGGACTGTACCACCATGCTCTGTGGTCAGTACGGGGGGGGACTGTACCACCATGCTCTGTGGTCAGTACGGGGGGACTGTACCACCATGCTCTGTGGTCAGTACGGGGGTACTGTACCACCATGCTCTGTGGTCAGTACGGGGGGACTGTACCACCATGCTCTGTGGTCAGTACGGGGGGGGGGGAGACTGTACCACCATGCTCTGTGGTCAGTACGGGGGGGGGGGACTGTACCACCATGCTCTCAATTCAATTCAATTTCAATTCAATTTTATTTATAGTATCAATTCATAACATGAGTTATCTTGAGACACTTTACAGATAGAGCAGGTTTAGACCAGATAGAGCAGGTCTAGACCAGATAGAGCAGGTCTAGACCAGATAGAGCAGGTCTAGACCACACACTATAATTTACAAGGACCCAACAGTTCTAGTAGTTTCCTCCAGAGCAAGCAACAGTGCGACAGTGGCGAGGAAAAACTTCCTTTTAGGCAGAAACCTGGGACAGACCCAGACCCAGACCTAGACCTAGACCCAGACCCAGACCCAGGCTCTTGGTAGGCGGTGTCTGACCACCGGTTGGGGTTAGAATGAAGAGTGGCAATAACAGTCACAAACAATAACAGTTTGTAGTAGTTCTTTGTAGTAGTTCATGGCTTAGCAGGACACTGTGCAGCATTACAAGGCACAGCAGGACGTAGCAGGACGTAGCAGGACGTAGCAGGATGTAGCAGGACGTAGCAGGACGTAGCAGGACGTAGCAGGATGTAGCAGGACGTAGCAGGACGTAGCAGGACGTAGCAGGATGTAGCAGGACGTAGCAGGACGTAGCAGGGCGTAGCAGGATGTAGCAGGACGTAGCAGGACGTAGCAGGACGTAGCAGGATGTAGCAGGACGTAGCAGGACGTAGCAGGACGTAGCAGGATGTAGCAGGACGTAGCAGGACGTAGCAGGACGTAGCAGGATGTAGCAGGACGTAGCAGGACGTAGCAGGACGTAGCAGGATGTAGCAGGACGTAGCAGGACGTAGCAGGATGTAGCAGGATGTAGCAGGATGTAGCAGGATGTAGCAGGATGAACACGGCATCGCAGGACGTGTAGCCGGACCATGGCTACAGCTGCTACCATGATTTTGGAGCCTCCCTGATCCGAGGAAACATGCTGGGGGGTAAAGAACATAAGGACTCCGGGGAATGACTCCCCAGAGCTAGGTTAATAACTAGGTTAGTAACTAGGTTAGTAGCTAGGTTAGTAACTAGGTTAGTAACTAGGTTAGTAACTAGGGTTAGTAACTAGGGTTAGTAACCAGGTTGGTAACCAGGTTAGTAACCAGGTTAGTAACTAGGTTAGTAACTAGGTTAGTAGCTAGGTTAGTAACTAGGTTAGTAACTAGGGTTAGTAACTAGGTTAGTAACTAGGTTAGTAACTAGGGTTAGTAACCAGGTTAGTAACTAGGTTAGTAGCTAGGTTAGTAACTAGGGTTCGTAACTAGGGTTAGTAACTAGGTTAGTAACTAGGGTTAGTAACTAGGGTTAGTAACTAGGTTAGTAACCAGGTTAGTAACTAGGTTAGTAACCAGGTTAGTAACCAGGTTAGTAACTAGGTTAGTAACTAGGTTAGTAGCTAGGGTTCGTAACTAGGGTTAGTAACTAGGTTAGTAACTAGGGTTAGTAACTAGGTTAGTAACCAGGTTAGTAACTAGGTTAGTAACTAGGTTAGTAGCTAGGTTAGTAACTAGGGTTCGTAACCAGGTTAGTAACTAGGTTAGTAACCAGGTTAGTAACCAGGTTAGTAACCAGAATAGTAACTAGGTTAGTAACTAGGTTAGTAACCAGGTTAGTAACCAGGTTAGTAACCAGAATAGTAACTAGGTTAGTAACTAGGTTAGTAACCAGGTTAGTAACTAGCATTTCTGGGACATGGATGCAAGAGAGGAGAGACGGGGTAAAGAGAGGAGAGACGGGGTAAAGAGAGGAGGGACGGGGTAAAGAGAGGAGAGACGGGGTAAAGAGAGGAGAGACGGGGTAAAGAGAGGAGAGACGGGGTAAAGAGAGGAGAGACGGGGTAAAGAGAGGAGGGACGGGGTAAAGAGAGGAGAGGGGGTAAAGAGAGGAGAGACGGGGTAAAGAGAGGAGAGACGGGGTAAAGAGAGGAGAGACGGGGTAAAGAGAGGAGAGACGGGGTAAAGAGAGGAGGGACTGGGTAAAGAGAGGAGAGACGGGGTAAAGAGAGGAGAGACGGGGTAAAGAGAGGAGGGACGGGGTAAAGAGAGGAGAGACGGGGTAAAGAGAGGAGAGACGGGTAAAGAGAGGAGAGACGGGGTAAAGAGAGGAGAGACGGGGTAAAGAGAGGAGAGACGGGGTAAAGAGAGGAGAGACGGGGTAAAGAGAGGAGAGACGGGGTAAAGAGAGGAGAGACGGGTAAAGAGAGGAGAGACGGGGTAAAGAGAGGAGGGACGGGGTAAAGAGAGGAGAGACGGGTAAAGAGAGGAGAGACGGGGTAAAGAGAGGAGAGACGGGGTAAAGAGAGGAGAGACGGGGTAAAGAGAGGAGAGACGGGGTAAAGAGAGGAGAGACGGGGTAAAGAGAGGAGAGACGGGGTAAGAGGAGCCTGGTCAGACCAGAACTCTCCCCAACCGGATCGGGCTGTATGCCTCCCTCTAGTTTTATTATATTATGGATTATATGATAGATCAGGTGGTGGGTTAGGGGGACGCTGAGACTCATCACTCCCTAACAACTATATTCAGTTCTATGTTCTAACTATAAGCTTTATAAAGAGGAACGTCTTAAGTCTACTCTTAAATGTGGGGATGGTGTCTGCCTCCTGAACCCAAACTGGAACCTGGTTCCACAGGAGAGGAGCCTGATAGCTGAACGCTCTGGTACCTGGACCCAGACTGGAACCTGGTTCCACAGGAGAGGAGCCTGATAGCTGAACGCTCTGGTCCCTGGACCCAGACTGGAACCTGGTTCCACAGGAGAGGAGCCTGATAGCTGAACGCTCTGGCTCCCGTTCTACTTTTATAGACTCTAGGAACCACCAGTAACCCTGCATTCTGGGAGCGCAGTGCTCTTGTAGGGTTGTAAGGTACTAGGAGCTCTTTGAGAGGTGGTCAGTATGGGGGGGGGACTGTACCACCATGCTGTGTGGTCAGTACGGGGGACTGTACCACCATGCTCTGTGGTCAGTACGGGGGGGGACTGTACCACCATGCTCTGTGGTCAGTACGGGGGACTGTACCACCATGCTCTGTGGTCAGTACGGGGGACTGTACCACCATGCTCTGTGGTCTGTGCTGTGTTTGTGTGTGTGAGTGTGTTTGTATATGTGTGTAAGTGTGTGTGTCTGTATCACATGACAGGGCCAGTGGGGACGGTGGGTAGACGCACACACTAAGGGGACCAGATTTCTCAGACAAATCCAGGGACATTTCCTGGGACAGATCACCAAAACCAGGGACTGTCCCCGGAAAACGTCTGGTCACCCTAACACACAATGTATGCAGATGTTTGTCTGCATGTATTTAAGTGTGTGTGTGTGTGTGT
This sequence comes from Percina caprodes, assembly GCA_013375575.1. Taxonomy (NCBI): domain Eukaryota; kingdom Metazoa; phylum Chordata; class Actinopteri; order Perciformes; family Percidae; genus Percina; species Percina caprodes. The sequence continues at coordinate 41,560 of JABXJD010001110.1, forward strand.
CTCTGTGTGTGTGTGTGTGTGTGTGTGTGTGTGTGTGTGTGTGTGCAGCTCCTGTGGGCAGCCTGGTGGGTAACCGCTGGTCGTGCCGGGGGGCCGTGATGCTGGGGGGGCTCCTCTCCTCCGTCGGCCTCCTGCTCAGCTCCTTCAGCACCAGCCTGGAGACCCTGTACCTCACACTGGGGGTCCTCACAGGTACACACACACACACACACACACACACACACACACACACACACACACACACACTCAGGTAGACACACTCTCACGTACACACACTCTCACACAGGTACACACACACTCACACACAGGTACACACAGACAGACAGACAGACAGACAGACTCACTCACACACACACACACACACACACACACACACACACACACACACAGACAGACAGACAGACAGACAGACAGACAGACAGACTCACTCTCACACACACACACATATATATACACCCACCCACCCACACCCACACACACCCCCCCCACCCTGACCAAGATGTCCCCCCCAGGCCTGGGCTTCGCCCTGTGCTACACCCCGGCCATCTCCATGGTGGGCGTGTACTTCCGGCGGCGCGCGGCGCTGGCGTTCGGCGTCGCCATGGCGGGCAGCGGCATCGGCACCTTCGTGCTGGCGCCCGCGGTGCAGCTGCTCATCGAGCGCTACTCGTGGCGCGGCGCGCTGCTCGTGCTCAGCGGCCTGGTCGCCAACCTGTGTGTGTGTGGGGCGCTGCTCCGGCCAATCACAACGCAGCATGGCGAGGAGGCGGGGCCAGACGGCGAGGGGGCGGAGTCAGCGGGGGAGGAGAAACCTGGTGAGATGTAGATCACACACACACACACAGAGACACACACACACACACACATCCAACCAAACACACACACACACACACACACATCCAACCAAACACACACACACACATGCATCCAACCAAACACACACGCACACACACACACACATCCAACCAAACACACACACACACACACACACATATATATACATACACACACACACACACACACACACACACACACACACACACCATCCATCTCTCCGTCTCCAGGAAGCGTCTCTCCCGAGGACGCCGAGCAGGCTGGAAAACTCCCCAGCCAATCAGACGACAGCTTCCCATCCCTGCTGTCAGGAAGCCCCGCCCCCCGGCTGCAGAGGAGGCGGTGCTTCCTGTCCCGCGAGGAATACAGCTTCCTGCTGCTGCCGGACTTCCTGTTCCTGAGCGTGTCCTTCCTGTTCCTGGCGGCGGGCTGCAGCCTGCCCTTCGTGTACCTGGTGCCGTACGCCTGCAGCGTCGGCGTGCGCCAGCAGCACGCCGCCGTCCTCATGGCCACCCTGGGCGCCCTGGACATCGTGGGGAACATCACCTTCGGCTGGCTCACGGACCGCAGGTACGCAGCCAATGGGAGTAGGGGACACTATCACCTGAACCAATGGGAGTAGGGGACACTATCACCTGAACCAATGGGAGTAGGGAACACTATCACAGGAACCAATGGGAGTAGGGGACACTATCACCTGAACCAATGGGAGTAGGGGACACTATCACAGGAACCAATGGGAGTAGGGGACACTATCACCTGAACCAATGAGAGTAGGGGACACTATCACCTGAACCAATGGGAGTAGGGGACACTATTACAGGAACCAATGGGAGTAGGAGACACTATCACCTGAACCAATGGGAGTAGGGGACACTATCACCTGAACCAATGGGAGTAGGGGACACTATCACCTGAACCAATGGGAGTAGGGAACACTATCACAGGAACCAATGGGAGTAGGGGACACTATCACCTGAACCAATGGGAGTAGGGGACACTATCACCTGAACCAATGGGAGTAGGGGACACTATTACAGGAACCAATGGGAGTAGGAGACACTATCACCTGAACCAATGGGAGTAGGAGACACTATCACCTGAACCAATGGGAGTAGGGGACACTATCACCTGAACCAATGGGAGTAGGGAACACTATCACAGGAACCAATGGGAGTAGGGGACACTATCACCTGAACCAATGAGAGTAGGGGACACTATCACCTGAACCAATGGGAGTAGGGGACACTATTACAGGAACCAATGGGAGTAGGAGACACTATCACCTGAACCAATGGGAGTAGGGGGACAGATATGAATTTGTCTGCATGTATTTATGTGTGTCCCTCTGTGTGTGTCCCTCTATTTCTCTCTGCCCCCAGCTGCGTGAGGCGGCGGCGCCTGGCGTGCTACGTGGTTGCCGTGGCGATGGAGGGCGCGTGCTGCCTGTGTCTGCCGCTGCTGTCCTCCTTCCCGATGCTCGTGCCCTTCGCCGTGCTCTACGGTTACTTCGACGGCGCCTACGTGGCGCTCATCCCCGTGGTAACGGCGGACGCCGTGGGGACGCCGCACCTGTCCTCGGCGCTGGGCGTCGTCTACTTCCTGCACGCCGTCCCCTACCTCATCAGCCCACCAATCGGAGGTGAGCATTAGTACTCGTTATCCCAGGATCCCGTTATCTGTGATCTGATTGGTTGTTGATCCACAAGAGAGAGAGACAAACACACACACACACACACACACACACACACACACACACACAGACACACAGACAGACAGACAGACAGACAGACACACACAGAGACAGACACACACAGAGTATTTGTGGTAATTAACTTTATTATATAATAATGAGTAATTATGACTAATTAATAACAGGCTGGCTGGTCGACGTCACAGGAAGTTACACGTCCACCTTCCTGCTGAGCGGCGCCGCCCTGCTGGCGAGCGCCGCCGTGCTCACCGCCGCCGCCGGGGCCCGCCGCTGTCGCCGGGACGACAGGCCCCTCCCCCCCGGCCTCCCCGACCAATCACAACTCACCGCCGTCCCTAAGGAGTCCCTCGACACGGCCGCCTCGTAGCCTCCGAGGAATCGACCAATCAAATTCATCGACAACAGACGCTAACGAGGGCTGTGATTGGCTGTCTCATGTCTCCCGTCGTGATATTTTGAACGTGTACAAAGCTCAAACACATCTGAAATATTACAGTCCAGGTTTAATTAATTAAATAAAAATTAAAAAATAAATTATAAAAATAAAATATAAATATTACAGTCCAGGGTTTTTTTTTAATTAATAAAATAAATGAAATAAAATAAAAATTAATAGTTTAAATGAATAAAATTAATTTAAAAAAATAAAATATAATTAATTAATAATTAATAATTAAGCAGAGAGGCTGCAGTGTGGCAGACTCCAGAGATGAGTTATTATTCAGGGACCAGACTAACGCCTGAAACATCAGGATGTAGTTTTATTATTTAGGGACCAGACTAACGCCTGAAACATCAGGATGTAGGTTTATTATCCAGGGACCAGACTAACGCCTGAAACATTATGATGTAGAGGTTTGTTATCCAGGGAACAGACTAACGCCTGAAAAATT
>JABXJD010001110.1:55000-57500 GCA_013375575.1 Percina caprodes
TCTCATAGTCGAGTTGTCTCATAGTCGAGTTGTCTCATAGTCTCATAGTCGAGTTGTCTCATAGTCTCATAGTCGAGTTGTCTCATAGTCGAGTTGTCTCATAGTCGAGTTGTCTCATAGTCGAGTTGTCTCATAGTCTCATAGTCGAGTTGTCTCATAGTCTCATAGTCGAGTTGTCTCATAGTCTCATAGTTGAGTTGTCTCATAGTCGAGTTGTCTCATAGTCTCATACTCGAGTTGTCTCATAGTCTCATAGTCGAGTTGTCTCATAGTCGAGTTGTCTCATAGTCTCATAGTCGAGTTGTCTCATAGTCTCATAGTCGAGTTGTCTCATAGTCGAGTTGTCTCATAGTCTCATAGTCGAGTTGTCTCATAGTCTCATAGTCGAGTTGTCTCATAGTCTCATAGTCGAGTTGTCTCATAGTCGAGTTGTCTCATAGTCTCATAGTCGAGTTGTCTCATAGTCTCATAGTCGAGTTGTCTCATAGTCTCATAGTCGAGTTGTCTCATAGTCTCACAGTTGAGTTGTCTCATAGTCGAGTTGTCTCATAGTCTCATAGTCGAGTTGTCTCATAGTCGAGTTGTCTCATAGTCGAGTTGTCTCATAGTCGAGTTGTCTCATAGTCGAGTTGTCTCATAGTCGAGTTGTCTCATAGTCTCATAGTCGAGTTGTCTCATAGTCGAGTTGTCTCATAGTCGAGTTGTCTCATAGTCTCATAGTCGAGTTGTCTCATAGTCGAGTTGTCTCATAGTCGAGTTGTCTCATAGTCGAGTTGTCTCACCTGTGTGTCTCTCTGCTTCAGTCTCTCCACCTCCTTCTTAACAGCATCAAACTCCCAACTCTTCTTCTCCTCCTCCTGCCTCCTCTTCCTCTCCTGCAGTCTCTGCATCTCCTCCTTCAGCTCCTCCACCACTGTCACCTTGCCCTCCTCCTTCTCTTCTTCTCCTCTCCTCTGCAGGTTCTCCTTCTCTTCTTCTCCTCTCCTCTGCAGGTTCTCCTTCTCTTCTTCTCCTCTCCTCTGCAGGTTCTCCTCTTCTTCTCCTCTCCTCTGCAGGTTCTCCTTCTCTTCTTCTCCTCTCCTCTGCAGGTTCTCCTTCTCTTCTTCTCCTCTCCTCTGCAGGTCCTCCTCTTCTTCTCCTCTCCTCTGCAGGTTCTCCTCTTCTTCTCCTCTCCTCTGAAGGTTCTCCTCTTCTTCTTCTCTCCTCTGCAGGTTCTCCTCTTCTTCTCCTCTCCTCTGAAGGTTCTCCTCTTCTTCTTCTCTCCTCTGCAGGTCCTCCTCTTCTTCTCCTCTCCTCTGCAGGTTCTCCTTCAGACGCTCCAGCTCTGACACAAACACATTATCCATTAAAGCTTCGAGTATATTGTAAAGTAAATGTGAAATAACCCATTAGGGGGCGCTAGAGAGCAGCCGTCCCATTCACATTAATGAGTTAATAGAGAGTTAATAGAGAGTTAATAGAGAGTTATATTCTGCACATGGCTGCCAGAGGTTTCATGCACGCTAAGACCCTTAAAAAAAAATCAAATCTAAAATGAGAGTAAAGGTCCGGAATAATAATAATAATAATAATAATTAAAGTTGCAATTATATTAAAAAATGTTCTCAAGGGCTGAACCCATTAGGGGGCGCTACAGAGCTGCCGTACCACTCCTGAGCCTAAATGTGGATTCTGATGAAAGGGTTTCATATTCTGCACATGGCTGCAAGATCTTCTGAGTGTTCGTGCATGCTAAGACCCTAAAATATCAAAAATAAGAGACAAGGTCCAGAATAATAATAATAATTAAAGCTGCGAGTACACTGAAGCCTTCAAGAAAGTGAAACCCCATCAGGGGGCGCTGTGGACCAGCGTACCAGTCCTGAGGATTCAGATGGAAGGGTTCTGGATTCTGCACGTGGCTGCAGATTCTGAGTTTTCGAGGATCCTAAAATCTCAAAAAGTCTCAGAAAAATGCAAAATTTTGCACGAAATTCATAATTTCATAAATTGTAAATTTTTGTGATTGTTATCTAAAAACAGCTCGATAGAGTTCCAGATGTTCCCTGAACGTCAGGAGGATAAATTATTACATTTCTTTAATGCCGGGTGCTCGTTAGGGGGGCGCTAGGGAGCCTCCCGCCTCCCCCGAGACCCGGCACCACAGAACGATGTGATTTACAGGTCTGACAAGTTCTTGAGTTCACCCGCATGCCTCGGTACAGGTGATGAAGATGAAGATGAAGATACCTTTTCTCAGAGCCTCCGTCTCTCGCTGACATTCTTCTAGAAGTTTCTCCTTCTCCAACACATCTCGAAGCAGCTCTGACACACACACACACACACAGATTACAACAAGACAAGAATACACACACACACACACACACACACACACAGATTACAACAAGACAAGAATACACACACACACACACACACACACACAGATTACAACAAGACAAGAATACACACACACACACACACACACACACAGATTACAACAAGACAAGAATACACACACACA
>JABXJD010001110.1:62500-65000 GCA_013375575.1 Percina caprodes
CTCTATCAGAGGGTAACAGAGCTCTATCAGAGGGTAATAGAGCTCTATCAGAGGGTAATAGAGCTCTATCAGAGGGTAACAGAGCTCTATCAGAGGGTAATAGAGCTCTATCAGAGGGTAATAGAGCTCTATCAGAGGGTAACAGAGCTCTATCGGAGGGTAATAGAGCTCTATCAGAGGGTAATAGAGCTCTATCAGAGGGTAATAGAGCTCTATCGGAGGGTAATAGAGCTCTATCGGAGGGTAATAGAGCTCTATCAGAGGGTAATAGAGCTCTATCAGAGGGTAATAGAGCTCTATCAGAGGGTAACAGAACTCTATCAGAGGGTAACAGAGCTCTATCAGAGGGTAATAGAGCTCTATCGGAGGGTAATAGAGCTCTATCAGAGGGTAATAGAGCTCTATCAGAGGGTAATAGATATCTATCAGAGGTAACAGAGCTCTATCGGAGGTAATAGAGCTCTATCGGAGAGGAATAGAGCTCTATCAGAGGGTAATAGAGCTCTATCAGAGGTAACAGAGCTCTATCAGAGGTAATAGAGCTCTATCAGAGGGTAACAGAGCTCTATCAGAGGGTAATAGAGCTCTATCGGAGGGTAATAGAGCTCTATCAGAGGTAATAGAGCTCTATCAGAAGGTAATAGAGCTCTATCAGAGGTAATAGAGCTCTATCGGAGGTAATAGAGCTCTATCAGAGGGTAATAGAGCTCTATCAGAGGTAATAGACATCTATCAGAGGTAACAGAGCTCTATCGGAGGGTAATAGAGCTCTATCGGAGAGTAATAGAGCTCTATCAGAGGGTAATAGAGCTCTATCAGAGGTAACAGAGCTCTATCAGAGGGTAATAGAGCTCTATCAGAGGGTAACAGAGCTCTATCAGAGGTAATAGAGCTCTATCAGAGGGTAATAGAGCTCTATCAGAGGGTAACAGAGCTCTATCAGAGGTAATAGAGCTCTATCGGAGGTAATAGAGCTCTATCAGAGGGTAATAGAGCTCTATCGGAGGGTAATAGAGCTCTATCGGAGGGTAATAGAGCTCTATCGGAGGTAATAGAGCTCTATCAGAGGTAATAGAGCTCTATCAGAGGGTAATAGAGCTCTATCAGAGGGTAACAGAGCTCTATCAGAGGGTAACAGAGCTCTATCAGAGGGTAATAGAGCTCTATCGGAGGGTAATAGAGCTCTATCAGAGGGTAATAGAGCTCTATCAGAGGGTAATAGATATCTATCAGAGGGTAACAGAGCTCTATCGGAGGGTAATAGAGCTCTATCGGAGAGTAATAGAGCTCTATCAGAGGGTAATAGAGCTCTATCAGAGGGTAACAGAGCTCTATCAGAGGGTAATAGAGCTCTATCAGAGGGTAACAGAGCTCTATCAGAGGGTAATAGAGCTCTATCGGAGGGTAATAGAGCTCTATCAGAGGGTAATAGAGCTCTATCAGAAGGTAATAGAGCTCTATCAGAGGGTAATAGAGCTCTATCGGAGGGTAATAGAGCTCTATCAGAGGGTAATAGAGCTCTATCAGAGGGTAATAGACATCTATCAGAGGGTAACAGAGCTCTATCGGAGGGTAATAGAGCTCTATCGGAGAGTAATAGAGCTCTATCAGAGGGTAATAGAGCTCTATCAGAGGGTAACAGAGCTCTATCAGAGGGTAATAGAGCTCTATCAGAGGGTAACAGAGCTCTATCAGAGGGTAACAGAGCTCTATCAGAGGGTAATAGAGCTCTATCAGAGGGTAACAGAGCTCTATCAGAGGGTAATAGAGAGAGAGAGAGAGAGGCAGACAGACCTGTACGGTTCAGCTTGTACCTGTGAGTCTCTGCAGCTCCATCTTCAGTTCCTTCACCTCCTCCTCTTGTTTCCTCAGCTCCTCCTCTTGTTTCCTCAGCTCCTCCTCTCGTTTCCTCAGCTCCTCCTCTCGTTTCCTCAGCTCCTCCTCTCGTTTCCTCAGCTCCTCCTCTCGTTTCCTCATCTCCTCCTCTCGTTTCCTCATCTCCTCCTCCCTGGTCTCCTCCCTCTCTCTCAGCTCCTCCTCTCGTTTCCTCATCTCCTCCTCTCGTTTCCTCATCTCCTCCTCCCTGGTCTCCCTCTCTCTCAGCTCCTCCTCCCTCCCTTTCCTTGTCTCCTCCCTCTCTCTCAGCTCCTCCTCTCGTTTCCTCATCTCCTCCTCCCATGTCTCCTCCCTCTCTCTCAGCTCCCTGATGGTTTCCTCTTTCTGCTCGTTCTCCTCCTGCAGACGCCAGATCTCCTCCTCCAGAACCGGAGACACTGGAGGGAACAAAGACCACAGAACATTTACTGGTTTTAGTAAAGATCGCTCAGACAGACAGACAGGCAGGCAGGCAGGCAGACAGGCAGACAGGCAGGCAGACAGACAGACAGACAGACAGACAGACAGACAGGCAGGCAGGCAGACAGGCAGACAGACAGGCAGACAGGCAGACAGACAGACAACAGACAGGCAGGCAGACAGACAGACAGGCAGGCAGACAGAC
>JABXJD010001110.1:67500-75000 GCA_013375575.1 Percina caprodes
CTCCTCTTCCTCCTCCTCCATGGTCCTATCTTCATCCTCGTCTTCCTCTCCCCCGGCCTGCAGCACCGTCCCCTCCATCCCACTCTCCTCCCCCTCCTCCCCCCAGTCCTCTCCATCCCCGTCCTCCAGCACGTCCTCCAGGCTCGTCTCCCAGGCAACCAGCGAGCTCCTGCCCCGCCCCCCCCCCTTCCTGCGCTGGTCGGCCTCGTCGATGATCATCGACAGCTCCAGGGCCGACCTGAGGGGGGCGCCGTCCAGCACGGCTGGCCGCGTGTTCAACACCACCACCTGGACACAGAGGGGGTGAGGAGGGAGGTGGAGCTATAACTGCGATTTATTTCTGTCCGTGTGTGTGTGTGTGTCTGTGTCTCTGTGTGTGTGTATGTGTCTGTGTGTGTGTGTATGTAAGTGTGTGTGTCTGTCTGTCTGTCTGTGTGTGTCTGTGTGTCTATGTGTGTGTGTGTGTGTGTGTCTCTGTGTGTGTGTCTCTGTGTGTGTGTGTGTGTGTGTGTGTGTGTGTCTCTGTGTCTGTCTGTGTGTGTGTGTCTGTGTCTCTGTGTGTGTGTGTGTGTGTGTGTGTGTGTGTGTGTGTGTGTGTGTGTGTGTGTCTGTGTCTGTGTGTGTGTGTGTGTGTGTGTCTGTGTCTCTGTGTGTGTGTGTGTCTGTCTGTGTGTGTGTCTGTGTCTCTGTGTGTGTGTGTGTGTGTGTGTGTGTATGTCTGTGTCTGTGTCTCTGTGTGTGTGCGTGTGTGTCTGTGTCTGTAAGTGTGTGTGTGTGTGTGTGTGTGTGTGTGTGTGTGTGTGTGTGTGTGTGTGTGTGTGTGTGTGTGTGTGTGTGTGTGTGTGTGTGTGTGTGTGTGTGTGTGTGTGTGTGTGTGTGTGTGTGTGTGTGTGTGTGTGTGTGTGTACCTTCTGAGCGGGGCGGAGAACAGGGACGTTGAGCGTCTCGTCGAAGCTCGCTGAGTTCTGGTTGATGTTGACCACCATGGAGACGCGGCCGGCACCAGAGAAGAAGAACTGCAGGAAGTGGGTGAGCTTGGACTCTCTGAACGGGACATGGTGCTGGAACCTGCACGAAGTATTACAGTATACTCTAGTACCTGCACGAAGTATTACAGTATACTCTAGTACCTGCACGAAGTATTACAGTATACTCTAGTACCTGCACGAAGTATTACAGTATACTCTAGTACCTGCACGAAGTATTACAGTATACTCTAGTACCTGCACGAAGTATTACAGTATACTCTAGTACCTGCACGAAGTATTACAGTATACTCTAGTACCTGCACGTATTACAGTATACTCTAGTACCTGTAGAGTATATACAGTATACTCTAGTACCTGCACGAAGTATTACAGTATACTCTAGTACCTGCACGAAGTATTACAGTATACTCTAGTACCTGCACGAAGTATTACTGTTGAAGCCATTACACTGATTTTGTTTTTCTTCACATGCATGTAATTTATAATCCTACAGATACCTATATTCAGATGATGCTGATTCCATTACTGTCTACTGTTGATTATGTTGACGCAATGTTGATGATGATGAAGGTGGTGACGTCAGGGGGTGTTAACTCTATATTTAGACCTCACCTGAGCCAGGTGTGTGTGTGATAGAGAGCGGAAGGAAAAACTATTTTTCAACCGCATTTTGCGCATTTTGTGAGACAAACGGTTCCTTTTTCTTTGTACAAAACAAGTTTATTTATGTTGTTGTGGTAGTTATGAAATAAAGAGACGGATCAATGTGACACTACGAACGAATGCGCGTTGATTTACTGACCGCTCCTACAATAAGTTGAAAAATAGTTCATCTGAACGCGAGACGAAATGCCAGTCAACGTGGTAATGAATGGATGAGACTGGACTCAGGGTCTTATTGGACTGATCTGGACTGCTGCCAGGATCTGATGTCTCCGGTACCGTGAGTAAACGAGCGGCAACGCTGTTCTCTGGACCTGGTTACGGTCAAACATTCAGAAGTGACCAATGAATGAAGTGTTTGATAAGCAGACAAATGAATCCATAAGACTGCCTCTAAACTACGAACTCACCAAACTACAAAGATAAAAGGATACGCTCACGGAAGGAAATAAAGTCATTTAAATAACTTAAACTGGCTGAAACGGACATACAGCACGGCTGTGCGCATGAAGGAATTTAAATAGATACAATATCGAAATATTAACGAATACTCATAAAAGTTGTTGGATGTACTTGGGGATAAATCTGTACAAACGAATATTAAAAGCTGAGAACGAAAACCTAACAATGGCAGAAGGTAGTGAAGGTGGAGTCACGGACGCTGGGTTTACGGAGATGGACGCTGCGCAACAAAGGAAAGCGTTCAAATCACTCAGCGCGACCCGCAGAGGGAAACTTTCACACTGCACACGGAAAATGAATGAAATAAAAACACTGATGAAAGAGGGCGCTGATGTTGTCAGTATTAATGAAGGTACAAATGAATTCCTAAGACTGCAAAATGAATTTATGAGGTGTCATGAATCTATTCAAAAACTGCTGCCTGAGGATGTGAGAATGAATGAAACTTTGGACTGGTATGAGCCAAAAATGGCTGATTACCATGTTTTTCTAAATGAAGTGGAGCGATGGATAAAAACTCAGTCCGATCCACAAACTCTTGTGGAAGCTGGGGACAGTGTCTCACAGACTGGATCAAAGGACAGTGTCTCACAGACTGGATCAAAGAGCTCTAAAGGATCCAAATCATCATCCGTTGTTTCAGCACGCATGAAGGCTGCTGCAGACAAAGCTGCTCTGCAGGCCAGAGCTGAAGCTCTCAAAAGGAAACATGAATTGGAAATGGAGAAGCATCAGCTGGGTTTAAAAATGGAATCCTTGGACTTGGAAGCAGATATTGCTGCAGCTGATGCAAGGCTAAAAGCTCTGGAGGAATTTGAGAGTGACGAAGCCTCAGGATTCGGAAAAGAAATGGAAGACCAAGTTAATGCATCTGATAAAATAGAAGGAAGCCTGGCACAACTGGAGTTTGCGCGGATAGGAACCATACCTAAAACACCCTTACAAAAAATGATACATACTCAGTACCCACCACTAACTGGACTCACAAAAAGGTCTGAGCAAGCACCAAGGACTACAACAAACCTCCCCCCATTTAGGGTTGTTGTATCTGATGGACCACGCAGGCGAGGCGAATCCACTCCCACAGGTGAAAGGGCTCAGAGCATCGACCTCACAAACATTATACAACGACAAACCGACTTGGCGGATCTGCTGGTGATACAGCAGAAGGAATCTAAACTCCCGAGAAGGGAGGTGCTGGTGTTCGACGGTGATCCTCTCACTTTCAGGCCGTTTATGAAGGCTTTTAAGCACAACATCGAGGACAAAACCAATAGTAACGAGGATCGGCTGTACTTCCTGGAACAGTATACTGTAGGTCAGCCAAAAGAACTAGTTCAAAGCTGCTTTCATATGAACGCAACAGCTGGTTACGAGGAAGCAAAACGCCTACTTAAATATCATTTTGGCGACGATTTTAAAGTCACATCTGCATACGTCGAAAAGGCCTTAAACTGGAACCAAATACGTACAGATGATGGAAAGGCACTTCACAGCTACGCCCTCTATCTAAGAGGCTGTGGTAATGCAGTTCAGGAGCTTCCATACATGTCAGAGCTGGACTCACCATCTAACATGAAAAGACTGGTTGCTAAACTCCCGTTTAAGCTTCGAGAGAAGTGGCGGTCCGTTGTATGTGACATCACAGAAAGAACACAGCAGAGACCTAAATTCCATGACCTTGTTCTGTTTATGGAAAAACAGGCCAGAATCATTCAAGATCCTGTTTTCGGGGATATCCACGACCCTGCTGGAAGCACAAATGAAAGGAAATCAAAAAGAGACTTACCATTTATGAAATCTGGCAGCAAGAAAAGCTTTGCTACGACTGTCCTTCCAAAGAAAGAAACCAACATGAATACCAATGCACAGAAAAGGAGAGACAAGCCAGCGGGCATCCGTACAGCCTTGGACGCTTTTGTCAAGCCTTGCACTTTCTGTAAAGGAGATCATGTGATGGAAAAATGTGAGTTAATATCAAAGATTCCCCACAAGGAGAAGGTTGAGCTGCTAAAGACAAATGGACTCTGCTTTGCTTGCTTGGTCAAGGGTCACATGAGTAAGGAATGCAAAAAACGTCTCACGTGTCGTTCCTGTGAGAAGAAACATCCGACTGTCTTGCACATAGAGAACTTTACTCCAGGAAATCTAAAGCCAACAGTTATACAAGATTCAGACAACAGGAGCAATAACATCGCCAAGGTATCATCGGCAGCACAAATTGCTATGGTATCATCAGTAGCACAAACAGGAAACAGAACCACAGACTACAAGCTAGCAGTGGTACCCGTAAGGATAAAGGCACATAAAGGCAGCTGTTTGATAGAAACCTATGCGTTTCTAGACCCTGGAAGCAATGCTACTTTTGTCACGGAGAAACTGATGGAACAATTGTCTATCAGAGGAAAGAAAACAGAAATCCTACTCCGAACAATGGGTCATGAAAAGCCTGTGAAAACCCATGCTATGAGAGGACTGGAAGTATGTAGCCTGGATGGCAATAGCTTCATAGAGCTTCCTGAAGTCTTCACACAGAATGTAATACCTGTTAGTGAAGAAAATATTCCTACGGAAATGGACATAAAAGGATGGTCTTACCTGAAGGATGTCCACTTGAGACCCATCAAAGCAGAAGTGGGCCTGTTGATTGGTGCAAACGTCCCAAAGGCTATGGAGCCACTGAGAGTGATCAATAGCCGAGGAGAGGGGCCTTATGCAGTCCTAACACGCCTAGGCTGGACTATAAATGGACCGCTTGGCAGTAGTGCATCTGTGGATGAGCATGGTCGACCTCGAATAACGTCCAACAAAATATCTGTGGTTAAGCTGGAAGAGCTTCTTGTGCGCCAATACAACCAGGACTTCTCAGAGTTGACCTACAATGAAAAACAAGAAAACTCATTTGAAGACAAGAAATTCTTGCAAGTAATGAACAGCTCAGTCAAAAGGAAAGATGGCCGCTATGAAATACGACTTCCGTTCCGTCAGGATGACATCAGCCTGCCAAATAACAGGACGGTGGCGGAGCAAAGAGCAATGAGTCTTGCCCGCAAATTCCAGAAAGATGAAGCCTTTTGGAAGGACTATAATGGCTTCATGAGTGATGTTTTGAGGAAAGGGCATGCAGAAAGAGTGCCAAAGGAACAACTCCCCCGTAACGATGGTAGACTGTGGTACATTCCTCATCATGGTGTCTACCACAAAAGAAAAAACGATACGAGTAGTGTTTGATTGTACCTCTTCGTTTCAAGGGCATTCTCTGAACTCTGAGCTGCTACAGGGTCCTGACCTAACAAACACCTTGTTGGGTGTACTCCTCAGATTCCGACAAGAACCAATAGCGGTGATGGCGGATATTGAAGGAATGTTCCATCAAGTAAGAATACCTAAAGATGATGTGGACTTCCTCAGATTCCTGTGGTGGCCAGATGGTGACACCAACCAACCGCTAGCAGAGTACCGGATGATGGTGCATCTCTTGGAGCAGTATCATCACCAAGCTGTGCCAATTTTGCACTGAAGCAGACGGCTGATGATAATGAAGCAAAGTGTGGTGCTGAAGTCCTCAGCACCATTCGTCGTAACTTTTATGTAGACGATTGTCTCAAATCTGTTGCAAATGAGAGCCAAGCAATCTGTCTGGTAAAGGAGCTCAGATCAGTATGCGCCACAGGTGGATTCAAGCTCACCAAATGGACCAGCAACAGTCGAGCAGTCCTTGCCTCTGTTCCAGCTGAAGAGAGAACAAAAGAGGTCAAAGATCTAGACCTCGATAAAGACAAACTGCCCCTAGAAAGAGCTCTTGGCATGCGATGGGACATTGAGTCAGACATGTTCTTCTTCTCAATCACCCCGAAACAACCAGCGGTTACCCGCAGAAGCATTCTGTCAGTATTGAACTCAGTATATGATCCTCTAGGGTTCCTAGGACCAGTCATGCTGACTGGGAAAGGAATACTGCAGGACCTGTGCAAGCTAAATTGTGGATGGGATGAGCAGATACCGACTGCTTACACACATAAATGGAAGGAGTGGCTAAAGGGTCTTAACCTGATTTCAAGCCTAAGAATCAGGAGATGTCTTAGGCCACCAGATTTTGAAGTTACAGGAGCACAGATGCACCACTTCTGCGATGCAAGTGAGCGAGGTTACGGGGCAGTTAGTTATCTGAGACTGACACGTGATAGTGGACTACCTCACATTACGTTTGTGATGGGGAAGGCCAGAGTAGCACCATTAAAGGTGGTGACTATCCCAAGGCTGGAACTTGCCAGCGCAGTCCTTGCTGCTAGGATAGACAGAATGTTAAGAAGAGAGCTTGAGTTAACCCTCGGAGACTCTGTTTTTTGGACCGACAGCACCGCCGTCCTAAAGTACATCCAAAATGATGCTAGAAGGTTTCAAACCTATGTGGCTAACAGAGTGTCCATTATTCGTGATCTGACAAACAAATCCCAATGGTACCACATAAAGACTGGACTTAACCCGGCAGACAGTGCTTCGAGAGGCATGAAAGCTGAGACCTTCCTTCAGGAAGGACATTGGCTGAGAGGGCCACATTTCTTGATGCAATCTGAAATGGACTGGCCAGTGATCCAAGTACCACCCACACTGTCCGACGGTGATCCAGAGGTCAAGAAGTTGGCCGTGGCTTTCAGTACAAGTGTGCAGCAGAATCCAAGTCCTCTGACTCGTTTTATCGAGCACTTCTCATCATGGGACAAATTAATTCAATCGGCAGCCTGGTTCATAAAATTCAAAGAAATTCTGAGACAATTGAATCTAAAAGGGACAATTGGGGTCCTGGACCCACCTAGGTCACAGCTGTCTGTGGAAGATCTAGCCGAGGCCGAGCAATCCCTCGTGTCCTATGTCCAACAGCAATCCTTCCAAGATGAGGTGACCTCTCTAAAAAAGGCTTACCCATAAAAAGAAGTAGGATCTATAAATTAGATCCCATCCTCCAAGGTGGAATCCTGAGAGTTGGAGGCAGACTAAGTAAGCTGGCAATGCCCGAGGAAACCAAACATCCAGCCATTCTGCCCAAGGACAATCACCTGTCAAAGATACTCCTACACCACACACACACCTTGGTTGGTCATTGTGGCAGAAATCAAATGATTGCAAAACTCAGAACAAAATACTGGATCATTAGTGCAAACTCTGCAGCAAGACGTATAACACGGGATTGTGTACTCTGCAGGAGATGGCATGGCACAGCAATGAGCCAAAAGATGTCTGACTTACCTCTACACAGGATAACACCTGATTTTCCACCCTTTACTCATACTGGACTGGACTATTTTGGTCCTATAGAAACCAAACGGGGCGCAGCAAAGTCAAAAGGTATGGAGCCTTGTTTACGTGTCTTGCAAGCAGAGCCGTA
>JABXJD010001110.1:80000-90000 GCA_013375575.1 Percina caprodes
GACAGACAGGCAGGCAGGGAGGGAGGGAGGAGAGAGACAGGCAGGGAGACAGGCAGGGAGGGAGTCAGGGAGGGAGAGAGACAGGCAGGGAGACAGGCAGGGAGAGAGACAGGCAGGGAGACAGGCAGACAGGCAGGCAGGGAGGGAGGGAGGAGAGAGACAGGCAGGGAGGGAGGAGAGAGACAGGCAGGGAGACAGGGAGGGAGAGAGACAGACAGGCAGAGAGACAGGCAGAGAGACAGGCAGGGAGACAGGCAGGGAGACAGGGAGGGAGGGATTCAGGGAGGGAGTCAGGGAGGGAGAGAGACAGACAGGCAGGGAGACAGGGAGGGAGAGAGACAGACAGGCAGGGAGACAGGCAGGGAGAGAGGCAGACAGGCAGGCAGGGAGGAGAGAGACAGGCAGGGAGGGAGGAGAGAGACAGGCAGGGAGAGAGACAGGGAGACAGGGAGACAGGGAGGGAGAGAGACAGACAGGCAGGCAGGGAGACAGGCAGGGAGACAGGGAGGGAGGGAAGAGAGAGACAGGCAGGGAGGGAGGAGAGAGACAGGCAGGGAGACAGGGAGGGAGAGAGACAGGCAGGGAGACAGGGAGGGAGAGAGACAGACAGGCAGGGAGACATGGAGGGAGGGAGGGAGGGAGGGAGAGAGACAGGCAGGGAGGGAGACAGGCAGGCAGGGAGACAAGCAGGCAGGGAGGGAGGGAGGGAGGAGAGAGAGACAGACACACAGGGAGGGGGGAGACAGGGAGAGATAAAGACAGGCAGGCAGGGAGACAGGCAGGCAGGGAGACGATGAGAGACAGACAGGCAGACACAGAGAGACAGAGACACAAAAACTGAAGATACTTTTTCTAAAGTTGTTTTCTCTGAATAATAATAATTGGATCTGAGAAACCAGACGTAGCTACCGCCATCTTGATGTTATTACAGGCAGCCTTTGATGTTATTACAGACAGCCTTTGATGTTATTACAGACAGCCTTTGATGTTATTACAGGCAGCCTTTGATGTTATTACAGACAGCCTTTGATGTTATTACAGACAGCCTTTGATGTTATTACAGACAGCCTTTGATGTTATTACAGACAGCCTTTGATGTTATTACAGACAGCTTTTGATGTTATTACAGACAGCCTTTGATGTTATTACAGACAGCCTTTGATGTTATTACAGGCAGCCTTTGATGTTATTACAGGCAGCCTTTAGCCTTTGATGTTATTACAGACAGCCTTTGATGTTATTACAGGCAGCCTTTGATGTTATTACAGGCAGCCTTTGATGTTATTACAGACAGCCTTTGATGTTATTACAGGCAGCCTTTGATGTTATTACAGACAGCCTTTGATGTTATTACAGGCAGCCTTTGATGTTATTACAGGCAGCCTTTGATGTTATTACAGACAGCCTTTGATGTTATTACAGACAGCCTTTGATGTTATTACAGACAGCCTTTAGCCTTTGATGTTCTTACAGACAGCCTTTGATGTGATTACAGACAGCCTTTGATGTGATTACAGACAGCCTTTGATGTGATTACAGACAGCCTTTGATGTTATTACAGACAGCCTTTGATGTTATTACAGACAGCCTTTGATGTTATTACAGGCAGCCTTTGATGTTATTACAGACAGCCTTTGATGTGATTACAGACAGCCTTTGATGTGATTACAGACAGCCTTTGATGTGATTACAGACAGCCTTTGATGTGATTACAGACAGCCTTTGATGTTATTACAGACAGCCTTTGATGTTATTACAGACAGCCTTTGATGTTATTACAGACAGCCTTTGATGTTATTACAGGCAGCCTTTGATGTTATTACAGGCAGCCTTTGATGTTATTACAGGCAGCCTTTGATGTTATTACAGGCAGCCTTTGATGTTATTACAGGCAGCCTTTAGCCTTTGATGTTCTTACAGACAGCCTTTGATGTTATTACAGACAGCCTTTGACATACCTTTGATGAAGGAGTTTCCTTTGACGTCCTGAGACAGACGCAGCACCGTCCTCTTGAGATGTCCAGAAGGAACCTGAAGACACAAACACAGAAACATCTCATCATACCACACACACCATACCTACCATAAATCATACATCACACCATACATCACACCATACACACCATACATACCATAAATCATACATCACACCATACACACCATACCTACCATAAATCATACATCACACCATACATCACACCATACACACCATACATACCATAAATCATACATCATACCATACACACCATACCTATCATAAATCATATATCACACCATACATACCATATATCACACCATACATACCATACATCACACCATACATACCATATATCACACCATACATACCATACATCACACCATACACACCATACATCACACCATACATCACACCATACACACCATACATACCATAAATCATACATCACACCATACACACCATACCTACCATAAATCATACATCACACCATACATCACACCATACACACCATACATACCATAAATCATACATCATACCATACACACCATACCTATCATAAATCATATATCACACCATACATACCATATATCACACCATACATACCATACATCACACCATACATACCATATATCACACCATACATACCATACATCACACCATACACACCATACATCACACCATACATCACACCATACACACATCACACCATACACACCATACACACATCACACCATACACACCATACATCACACCATACATACCATACATCACACCATACATCACACCATACACACCATACATCACACCATACACACATCACACCATACACACATCACACCATACACACATCACACCATACACACATCACACCATACACACCATACATACATCACACCATACACACCATATATCACACCATACATACATCACACCATACATATACAGTGGTGCTCAAAAGTTTACATACACATGCTTAAGTTGACTAAAAAGAGGAATAAAAAAATCATGTTTTGGAAATTTATTTTAATACCTAAATTAAAAAATGAGGTAAAATCCAACCTTTAAGGACACCAATTTTCTTTGTGAATGAATAACGTATTGTAAATAAATAAATGTTCTTATTTAAAATACAGGGGTCATAAGTATACATACCCCTATGTTAAATTCCCATAGAGGCAGGCAGATTTTTATTATTAAAGGCCAGTTATTTCCTGGATTCAGGATATTATGCATCCTGATAAAGTTCCCTTGGCCTTTAGAATTAAAATAGCCCCACATCATCACATACTCTTCACCATGCTTAGAGATAGGCATGGTTTTATTTCAGTTAGACTAATACCTGGTTTGATTTGCATTGAGAGATGATTTTATAGAAAGTATCCCATGCCTATCTCTAAGCATGGTGAAGAGTATGTGATGATGTGGGGCTATTTTAATTCTAAAGGCCAAGGGAACTTTATCAGGATGCATAATATCCTGAATCCAGGAAATAACTGGCCTTTAATAATAAAAATCTGCCTGCCTCTATGGGAATTTAACATAGGGGTATGTATACTTATGACCCCTGTATTTTAAATAAGAACATTTATTTATTTACAATACGTTATTCATTCACAAAGAAAATTGGTGTCCTTAAAGGTTGGATTTTACCTCATTTTTTAATTTAGGTATTAAAATAAATTTCCAAAACATGATTTTTTTATTCCTCTTTTTAGTCAACTTAAGCATGTGTATGTAAACTTTTGAGCACCACTGTACAATACATACATACACAATAGGAGAGAGTTCATCAGGACAGAGTTCATCAGGAGAGAGTTCATTAGGAGAGAGTTCATCAGGAGAGAGTTCATTAGGACAGAGTTCATTAGGAGAGAGTTCATCAGGAGAGAGTTCATCAGGAGAGAGTTCATCAGGAGAGGGTTCATTAGGAGAGAGTTCATCAGGACAGAGTTCATCAGGACAGAGTTCATCAGGAGAGAGTTCATTAGGAGAGAGTTCATCAGGAGAGAGTTCATCAGGAGAGAGTTCATCAGGAGAGGGTTCATCAGGAGAGGGTTCATTAGGAGAGAGTTCATTAGGAGAGAGTTCATCAGGAGAGAGTTCATCAGGAGAGAGTTCATCAGGAGAGGGTTCATCAGGAGAGGGTTCATTAGGAGAGGGTTCATTAGGAGAGGGTTCATTAGGAGAGAGTTCATCAGGAGAGAGTTCATCAGGAGAGAGTTCATTAGGAGAGAGTTCATTAGGAGAGAGTTCATCAGGAGAGGGTTCATTAGGAGAGAGTTCATTAGGAGAGAGTTCATTAGGAGAGAGTTCATCAGGAGAGAGTTCATCAGGAGAGGGTTCATTAGGAGAGAGTTCATTAGGACAGAGTTCATCAGGAGAGAGTTCATCAGGAGAGGGTTCATTAGGAGAGAGTTCATTAGGACAGAGTTCATCAGGACAGAGTTCATCAGGAGAGAGTTCATCAGGAGAGAGTTCATCAGGAGAGAGTTCATTAGGAGAGAGTTCATCAGGAGAGAGTTCATCAGGACAGAGTTCATCAGGACAGAGTTCATCAGGACAGAGTTCATCAGGAGAGAGTTCATCAGGAGAGAGTTCATTAGGAGAGAGTTCATTAGGAGAGAGTTCATTAGGAGAGAGTTCATCAGGAGAGAGTTCATCAGGACAGAGTTCATCAGGACAGAGTTCATCAGGACAGAGTTCATCAGGAGAGAGTTCATCAGGAGAGAGTTCATCAGGAGAGAGTTCATTAGGAGAGAGTTCATCAGGAGAGAGTTCATCAGGAGAGAGTTCATCAGGACAGAGTTCATCAGGAGAGGGTTCATTAGGAGAGAGTTCATTAGGAGAGAGTTCATCAGGAGAGAGTTCATCAGGACAGAGTTCATCAGGACAGAGTTCATCAGGACAGAGTTCATCAGGAGAGAGTTCATCAGGAGAGAGTTCATTAGGAGAGAGTTCATCAGGAGAGAGTTCATCAGGAGAGAGTTCATCAGGAGAGAGTTCATTAGGAGAGGGTTCATTAGGAGAGAGTTCATCAGGAGAGAGTTCATCAGGACAGAGTTCATCAGGACAGAGTTCATCAGGACAGAGTTCATCAGGAGAGAGTTCATCAGGAGAGAGTTCATTAGGAGAGAGTTCATCAGGAGAGAGTTCATCAGGAGAGAGTTCATCAGGAGAGAGTTCATCAGGAGAGGGTTCATCAGGAGAGAGTTCATTAGGAGAGAGTTCATCAGGAGAGAGTTCATCAGGAGAGAGTTCATCAGGAGAGGGTTCATCAGGAGAGGGTTCATTAGGAGAGAGTTCATTAGGAGAGGGTTCATTAGGAGAGAGTTCATCAGGAGAGAGTTCATCAGGAGAGAGTTCATCAGAAGAGAGTTCATTAGGAGAGAGTTCATCAGGAGAGAGTTCATCAGGAGAGAGTTCATTAGGAGAGAGTTCATCAGGAGAGAGTTCATCAGGACAGAGTTCATCAGGAGAGAGTTCATTAGGAGAGAGTTCATTAGGAGAGAGTTCATTAGGTGAGAGTTCATTAGGAGAGAGTTCATCAGGAGAGGGTTCATTAGGAGAGAGTCACCTGTTCCAGCAGGTCGTGGATGTTGTCGTTGTAAATCTCGCAGAAGGAAACCCAGACGGAGAAACGGACGTTGGCGTCGACGTCCAGACTGAAGCTGTCGGCCTCGGAGACGCTGTTCAGACTGCTGTCAGTGCTGAGAGAGGAGCCTGGAACACACACACACACACACACACACACACACACACACACACAGTCAGACACACACACACACACACACATACACACACACACACACACAGTCAGACACACACACACACACACACACACACACACACACACACACACAGTCAGACACACACACACACACACACACACGTTATTTTAGACTAACTTTTTCCAGCAGTCAGAAAATAAAGAATTTGGTAAAATATAGAGGGACCTTTATTCTGAAAGGGTCTGACTCCAGAGTAAAAAAACTGACCGTCTAGAAAAGTTGATCTCCCAGACGTCTGGCTTTTATCGCTCTGCAGAAACAAAGACCACCGTCGTTATAGCAACATAAAACAGTGTTGTCATAGCAACATAAAA
This sequence comes from Percina caprodes, assembly GCA_013375575.1. NCBI lineage: Eukaryota > Metazoa > Chordata > Actinopteri > Perciformes > Percidae > Percina > Percina caprodes. The sequence continues at coordinate 86,081 of JABXJD010001110.1, forward strand.
AGGAAAATAAAATAAAATTAGGCAGTAAAAATAACTAATTCACAATCCACAATATTGTAGAAAAACCTAAAACTTCTATTACGAGACATTACGTCCAGATGTCTCCCTGTATTATGAGACCCTACGTCCAGATGTTTCCCTGTATTATGAGACCCTACGTCCAGATGTCTCCCTGTATTATGAGACCTTACGTCCAGATGTCTCCCTGTATTACGAGACCCTACGTCCAGATGTCTCCCTGTATTATGAGACCTTACGTCCAGATGTTTCCCTGTATTATGAGACCCTACGTCCAGATGTTTCCCTGCATTATGAGACCCTACGTCCAGATGTTTCCCTGTATTAAGAGACCCTACGTCCAGATGTTTCTGACCTCTTTGAGCAGCCGCAGCAGGTTCCTCTTGCTGCTGGCCTCTGCTGCCTGCTGGTCTGGGGTCAGCCGGCTGAAGTCTCGGCAGCGCTGCGGCTTCAGATCGCTGCGACCGTACAGACGGCCCTCAACGCTGTTAAAGATCACCGCCAGCGACCGCGGCAACAGCCCCGAGTCGTGGTCCGGACCTGAGACAGACAGACAGGCAGGCAGACAGACAGACGTTAATGTCACAATAAAACTAATTATTATAATATTATTTTAGTGAGAACTCATAAATAAGGAATAGGGAAATCTGTTTTGTAAGAGACAGACAGGCAGAACGAGAGACAGACAGGCAGAACGAGAGACAGACAGGCAGAGAGACAGACAGGCAGAACGAGAGAGACAGGCAGAACGAGAGAGAGACAGGCAGAACGAGAGACAGACAGGCAGAACGAGAGACAGACAGGCAGAACGAGAGGGAGACAGGCAGAACGAGAGAGAGACAGGCAGAACGAGAGACAGACAGACAGTCTCTGACCGAGGAATGTGAAGGTCTTTCCAGCGTTGGTGACTCCGTACGTGAACACCAGACAGTTCCCCCCCCCCAGGACGTCCCGGACCAGATCCCGCACCGACCCGTCAAACACCTTCCTTTGACTGGCCTCAGGCTCAAACACCTGCACAGGTAACAGGGGACGGGGGACAGGTAACAGGGGACGGGGGACAGGTAACAGGGGACGGGGGACAGGTCAGCAACATCAGTCTCTACATATGGGGACACTGGGTCTGTGTGAACGGGAAGAAGACAGACAGAAAGAGAGACAGACAGACAGAGACACAGACAGGTGATGTATGAGTTACCTGTGTGAAGGTGAACCTCTGTGCTGTTTGTGGGAGGGACTTGTCGCTCTGCCGGTTTGATTGACAGCTCCTGGGAGCCTTCAGAACCACAGTGTCCGGTCCCTCGATGGTCACGCAGTCCTGAAAACAAAGACACAAACCGAAGAAGACGTTCTCAACGTTAAGGTTCCTTAAATACACAAAACACGTCTTCAAAACGTCAAAAACATATCAACACAAGGCTTGAATATGGGTTTCCTGTATGTATGTGTGTGTGTGTGTGTGTGTGTGTGTGTGTGTGTGTGTGTGTGTGTGTGTGTGTGTCACCTGTGGTTCTCCGCTGTCGCTCTCGGCTGCGGTGAACGGCCGAACCCTCAGAAACACCTGCAGGTTCTCCGCCTGAATGTTGTCCTGGTGAGAGAAAGGACAACATCTGTCACCATGACAACCTCCAGCAACACACTCTACGTTACAGAGACGGCAGAAACAAATACAAAGACCTGTTAATGCTGTAAGGACGTCTCATACAGGTCCCAGCAGGGGTTTAATATCAATGTATTGGTATCATTGACAGGCAGAGAGACAGACAGGCAGAAAGAAAGACAGGCAGAGAGACAGAGAGAGAAAGACAGGCGGAGAGAGAGACAAAGAGAGAGAGACAGAGAGGCAGAGACAGGCAGAGAGAGAGAGAGACAGAGAGACAGACAGGCAGAGAGAAAGACAGGCAGAGAGAGAGACAGGCAGAGAGAGAGACAGACAGGCAGAGACACAGACAGAGAGACAGACAGAGAGGCAGAGAGACAGCAAGACAGACAAGCAGAGAGAGAGACAGACAGGCAGAGAAACAGGCAGACAGAGAGACAGCGAGACAGACAGGCAGAGAGACAGGCAGAGAAACAGGCAGGCAGAGAGAGAGACAGACAGGCAGAGAGACAGACCTGTGCAGGCAGAGCAGTGAACTCCCCCAGCAGGTCCCTCTTGATGTCGTCCACCACCACCGGCCCGACTCTCTCCGGCTTCCCCAAACACGACTCCATCATTTCTGGAATAAAAAACCCAAAACACGTCAACATCCGTCCCAATAATCCCGAGACAGCGCCGGTCTTACCCCCGTACACGAGGGTGACCTGGTCTCAGGGTGACCTGGTAACCAGGGTAACCTCTAGAATCACTAACTGTGTGTGTGCTGAGGATGACGTCCGCGCTGGTTCATTATGATGACTTATTTAGTCCACCAAAGCCAAAAAACATATGTAGAAATGCAGGAAATGGGAATCAAACCCCCAGTTTTGTGTGTGTGTGTGTGTGTCCCGTTTCTAAAACCAAAGTTACACCCGTGCGTTCTGATTCAAAAATACACAAAAAAGGACAACATGAGGACAACAGGAGGGCAACATGAGGACAACATGAGGACAACATGAGGGCAACATGAGGACAACATGAAGACAACATGAGGACAACATGAGGACAACATGAGGACAACATGAGGGCAACATGAGGACAACATGAGGACAACATGAGGACAACATGAGGGCAACATGAGGACAACATGAGGACAACATGAGGGCAACATGAGGACAACATGAGGGCAACATGAGGGCAACATGAGGACAACATGAGGGCAACATGAGGGCAACATGAGGGCAACATGAAGACAACATGAGGACAACATGAGGACAACATGAAGGCAACATGAGGGTTAAATGACAACATATTTAAACTGACTTATGATAAAGTTACTAATATTTACTAATACTAGACTTCCTAATAATAAAGGAGACAAGATGTCGTTAGCGGGGGACAGTCAGTCCGTTTCATGTGTGATCGGTCAGACAGACACCAAAACAACAGGTAGAGACACCACAACAACAGGTAGAGACACCAAAACAACAGGTAGAGACACCACAACAACAGGTAGAGACACCAAAACAACAGGTAGAGACACCACAACAACAGGTAAAGACACCAAAACAACAGGTAGACACCAAAACAACAGGTAGAGACACCAAAACAACAGGTAGAGACACCACAACAACAGGTAGAGACACCACAACAACAGGTAGAGACACCAAAACAACAGGTAGACACCAAAACAACAGGTAGAGACACCACAACAACAGGTAGAGACACCACAACAACAGGTAGAGACACCACAACAACAGGTAGAGACACCAAAACAACAGGTAGAGACACCAAAACAACAGGTAGAGACACCACAACAACAGGTAAAGACACCAAAACAACAGGTAGAGACACCACAACAACAGGTAGAGACACCAAAACAACAGGTAGAGACACCACAACAACAGGTAAAGTCAGAAATAACCTCAGTTAACGACTTTGTTGTTAGCATTAGCCACAACTAGCTACAACTAGCTACCGTTAGCTAAGCTAGCTAAGTTAGCCTTCACATACATCCGCACGTTTGTGCTGTTGAGAGCAGAGAGTGGCATTAAATCTGGTCTAAACCGGTATAAAACCACCCTGTAACTTACTCTCGATGTGTTTACGGAGTATTTAAAGAAGAAAACATCGACGGCTTGGTCGCTAACGTAGCTCCGGCGGCTTCTCTCCTCTACGCGGTATAGTTTTTAAACTGGGACCGGAGGACCAATCAGGTGGCTGACACAGGGCGACGTCATGCAGATCCCGGAAAACATATCGCGAGACTATGCACTTCGAGTGACATCTGTCGGTACACGATCCGTCCTGCCTGCACGATCCG
>JABXJD010001110.1:95000-97500 GCA_013375575.1 Percina caprodes
CCCATGTCTTTCAAGCGTCTCTTGGTGGTGGATCTTGAAGCACTGACTCCAGCAGCTGTCCACACCCTTTTTCACAATCTTGACTAGGGCGCGGTGATCCCTATCGCTTGTACACTTTTTCTGACCACAGTTTTTCCTTCCCTTTGCCTCTCTATTAATGTGTTTGGACACAGAGCTCTGAGAACAGCCAGCCTCTTCAGCAATAACCTTTTGTGTCTTTCCCTCCTTGTGCAATGTGTCGATGGTCGCCTTTTGGACAGCTGTCAAATCTGAAGTCTTCCCCATGTTTGTGTAGGCTTCAGAACTGGACTGAGAGACCATTTAAAGCCCTTTGCAGGTGTTTTGAGTTAATCAGCTGATTACTTTGTGGCACCAGGTGTCTTCAAAATTTAACCCTTACACAATATTCTAATTTTGTGACACACGGAATTTTGGATTTTCATTTGTTGCCACTTCAAATCATCAAAATTAAATTAAATAAACATTTGAATGCATCAGTCTGTGTGCAATGAATAAATATAATGTACAAGTCACACCTTTTGAATGCAATTACTGAAATAAATCAAGTTTTTCAAAATATTCTAATTTACTGGCTTTTACCTGTATATATGTATGTGTGTGTGTGTGTGTGTATATATATATTATGCATAATATAATACTATAGACTGACTGACGCTGTGCTGTGATTGGTCAGGACGTGTGACTGCCTGACTGACGCTGTGCTGTGATTGGTCAGGACGTGTGACTGCCTGACTGACGCTGTGCTGTGATTGGTCAGGACGTGTGACTGCCTGACTGACGCTGTGCTGTGATTGGTCAGGACGTGTGACTGCCTGACTGACGCTGTGCTGTGATTGGTCAGGGCGTGACTGCCTGACTGACGCTGTGCTGTGATTGGTCAGTACGTGTGACTGCCTGACTGACGCTGTGCTGTGATTGGTCAGGACGTGTGGCAGCAGGCGAGGGAGGGGCAGATCGACCCTCTGACCCTGAAGGAGATGTTGGAGAGCATCAGGAAGAAGGCCGACGTGCCGCTGTCCGTCCGCTCGCTCCGCTTCCTGTCTCTGGAGACGCACGACATGGACGACTTCCTGCAGCTGCACAAGGACCAGCCAATCAGACGCCAGGTAGAAGACCCGCCCCTCTTCTCCTTATTTGGTCACAAACTGCTCGACACTCGTTATCCAGAGTTTTTTTGTGATTGTTGCAAAAATCCTTAATTATGCGGCAGGTTTTCTTAAAAAATGCGATGGAATATGATATTTATGCGATGAAATTGCAAAATCATCAACGTTCCCATGGCAACAGGGGAAATGGCTGCTCTTGTGTGACGTAAACAAAACATTTTTCATCTTCCTGCTGAGATATGAGACGTTGGTTATGAAGTCATGCAGCGCCGCATTATGTTGCCACACCTCCGTTAGCCACACCTCCGTTAGCCACACCTCCGTTAGCCACACCTCCGTTAGCCACACCTCTGTTAGCCACACCTCCGTTAGCCACACCTCTGTTAGCTACACCTCCGTTAGCCACACCTCCGTTAGCCACACCTCCGTTAGCTCCACCTCTGTTAGCCACACCTCTGTTAGCTACACCTCCGTTAGCCACACCTCCGTTAGCCACACCTCCGTTAGCCACACCTCCGTTAGCCACACCTCTGTTAGCCACACCTCCGTTAGCCACACCTCTGTTAGCTACACCTCCGTTAGCCACACCTCCGTTAGCCACACCTCTGTTAGCCACACCTCCGTTAGCTACACCTCCGTTAGCCACACCTCCGTTAGCCACACCTCCGTTAGCTCCACCTCCGTTAGCCACACCTCCGTTAGCCACACCTCTGTTAGCCACACCTCCGTTAGCCACACCTCTGTTAGCTCCACCTCTGTTAGCCACACCTCTGTTAGCCACACCTCTGTTAGCCACACCTCCGTTAGCCACACCTCCGTTAGCCACACCTCTGTTAGCCACACCTCCGTTAGCTACACCTCCGTTAGCCACACCTCCGTTAGCCACACCTCCGTTAGCTCCACCTCCGTTAGCCACACCTCCGTTAGCCACACCTCTGTTAGCCACACCTCCGTTAGCCACACCTCTGTTAGCCACACCTCTGTTAGCCACACCTCCGTTAGCCACACCTCCGTTAGCCACACCTCTGTTAGCTACACCTCCGTTAGCCACACCTCCGTTAGCCAAACCTCCGTTAGCTCCACCTCCGTTAGCCACACCTCCGTTAGCCACACCTCTGTTAGCCACACCTCCGTTAGCCACACCTCTGTTAGCTACACCTCCGTTAGCCACACCTCTGTTAGCTACACCTCTGTTAGCCACACCTCTGTTAGCCACACCTCTGTTAGCCACACCTCTGTTAGCTCCACCTCTGTTAGCTCCACCTCCGTTAGCTCCACCTCCGTTAGCCACACCTCTGTTAGCCACACCTCTGTTAGCCACACCTCTGTTAGCTACACCTCTGTTAGCTACACCTCTGTTAGCCACACCTCTG
>JABXJD010001110.1:110000-112500 GCA_013375575.1 Percina caprodes
GTGTGTGTGTGTGTGTGTGTGTGTGTGTGTGTGTGTGTGTGTGTGCAGGTTCTGCAGGCTCTGAAGGTGAAGTACGGGGATCTGTACCGACAGGATAACGTAGTTCTGAGTGGGACTCACACTCATTCTGGACCAGCCGGATACTTCCAGTACACACTGTTCATGATCACCAGCAAAGGCTACATCAAGGCGGCCATCGAGCCGCTGGTCAAGGGCATCGTCAAGGTGTGTGTGACATCATTATGGGATGGATCCCTACAGAGAGAGACTTTTTAGTTAAAGAGGAAGATCCTTTTAGTTTAACATGAAACAGAAATCACCATCACCAAACCCACCAGACTCCATGTAAATAATCACTACTTTTAGCGTGTATAGAGCAGCATATCTCCACCAGACTCCATGTTAATAATCACTACTTTTAGTGTGTATAGAGCAGCATATCTCCACCAGACTCCATGTTAATAATCACTACTTTTAGTGTGTATAGAGCAGCATATCTCCACCAGACTCCATGTAAATAATCACTACTTTTAGTGTGTATAGAGCAGCATATCTCCACCAGACTCCATGTAAATAATCACTACTTTTAGCGTGTATAGAGCAGCATATCTCCACCAGACTCCATGTAAATAATCACTACTTTTAGTGTGTATAGAGCAGCATATCTCCACCAGACTCCATGTAAATAATCACTACTTTTAGTGTGTATAGAGCAGCATATCTCCACCAGACTCCATGTAAATAATCACTACTTTTAGCGTGTATAGAGCAGCATATCTCCACCAGACTCCATGTAAATAATCACTACTTTTAGCGTGTATAGAGCAGCATATCTCCACCAGACTCCATGTTAATAATCACTACTTTTAGTGTGTATAGAGCAGCATATCTCCACCAGACTCCATGTAAATAATCACTACTTTTAGTGTGTATAGAGCAGCATATCTCCACCAGACTCCATGTAAATAATCACTACTTTTAGCGTGTATAGAGCAGCATATCTCCACCAGACTCCATGTAAATAATCACTACTTTTAGCGTGTATAGAGCAGCATATCTCCACCAGACTCCATGTAAATAATCACTACTTTTAGCGTGTATTCACAGTAGTGATTATTTACATGGAGTCTGGTGGGTTTGGAGATAGATAAACTTGTTTCAAGAGTATATTCTGTACATAACCCAACGTAACATAAACTGTATTTCTGAAAGTCTAACCTCGTTTCCAGAGCATAGACATAGCCCACAGTAACATGAAGCCAGGCCGGATTTACAAGAGCCGAGGAGAGCTGGAGGGCAGCAGCCTGAACAGAAGTCCTCACTCCTACCTGAATAACCCTGAGGACGAGAGACACAGGTACACACCTGGGTGGGGGCGCACACACACACACACACACACACACACACACACACACACACTGTTTTAATGTTACTAGTAAGTTCATGTGGTTTCATGGGGCGACGGGATTTATATATGGCCGTTAGTCTTGAAGAAATAAAAACATTTCCACCCTAAGCCTAAGCCCCGAAGACTCTGTACCCTTACTATTATGTTTATAAACAAGAAATCTTTGCCATGGCGACCACGGAATGTGGGAAGATTCGCCATGGCGACCACAGAATGTGGGAAGATTCACCATGGCGACCACGGAATGTGGGAAGATTCGCCATGGCGACCACGGAATGTGGGAAGATTCACCATGGCGACCACGGAATGTGGGAAGATTCGCCATGGCGACCACGGAATGTGGGAAGATTCACCATGGCGACCACGGAATGTGGGAAGATTCACCATGGCGACCACGGAATGTGGGAAGATTCGCCATGGCGACCACGGAATGTGGGAAGATTCACCATGGCGACCACGGAATGTGGGAAGATTCGCCATGGCGACCACGGAATGTGGGAAGACAACACCACAGTAACGTCAGTGAGAAGATGACGTAGCATTTAAAGCGACATGGTAGCGAGTGTGAAAGCTGAAAATCCACATAGGGAGGTTGGAGTGGGGGGGGGGGGGTCAAACAACACGAGACTTACACCCAGGAGGCCGGGGATCGAGTCCCGAATGTCACAATTCCTAAACGGACCGGTCTTCTTTTCTTAAAATAAGAATATTTTCTTGACGTTAAAGCACGTGAAGAAGAGCGTGTAGATGTTCCTGATCCGCTGACTTCCTGTTTGTGTTCTGACGTTTCCTCTGACGGTGACGCCGGCCGTTGTTTCTGACGCCGTCAGGTACAAGTGGAACACAGACAAGCAGGTGGTGGTGCTCAAGTTCACCGGACTGGATGGAGACGGCATCGGGATGCTCAGGTAACAACACAGAGAGATATATATAGATATATATATATATATATATATATATATATATATATATATATATATATATATATATATATATATATATATATATATATATATATATATATATATATCAGTAACAACACAGAGATATAGATATATATAGATATATATATATATATATATATATATATAT
>JABXJD010003400.1:0-25559 GCA_013375575.1 Percina caprodes
ACAGTTGCCTGAAAAAGAGTAAAATATGGCTTTAACAGCCTGAAAAAGATGTCAAATATACTGTAGATTTACTTGGACATTTTAGCCTTTAATTTTAAAATCCTACATCAGAATGGTCAATATTGACTGTGTGACACCATGGATATGTGATGTTTCTCTCAGACTTGGAATGAAGCTGGTTTAACAGGAGGATTCCGTTCTACAGTTGCCTGAAAAAGAGTAAAATATGGCTTTAACAGCCTGAAAAAGATGTCAAATATACTGTAGATTTACTTGGACATTTTAGCCTTTAATTTTAAAACCTACATCAGAATGGTCCAATATTGACTGTGTGACACCATGGATATGTGATGTCTCCCGCAGACTTGGAATGAAGCTGGCTTAACAGGAGGATTCCGTTCTACAGTTGCCTGAAAAAGAGTAAAATATGGCTTTAACAGCCTGAAAAAGATGTCAAATATACTGTAGATTTACTTGGACATTTTAGCCTTTAATTTTAAAATCCTACATCAGAATGGTCCAATATTGACTGTGTGACACCATGGATATGTGATGTTTCTCTCAGACTTGGAATGAAGCTGGTTTAACAGGAGGATTCCGTTCTACAGTTGCCTGAAAAAGAGTAAAATATGGCTTTAACAGCCTGAAAAAGATGTCAAATATACTGTAGATTTACTTGGACATTTTAGCCTTTAATTTTAAAATCCTACATCAGAATGGTCCAATATTGACTGTGTGACACCATGGATATGTGATGTTTCTCTCAGACTTGGAATGAAGCTGGTTTAACAGGAGGATTCCGTTCTACAGTTGCCTGAAAAAAAGATGTCAAATATACTGTAGATTTACTTGGACATTTTAGCCTTTAATTTTAAAATCCTACATCAGAATGGTCCAATATTGACTGTGTGACACCATGGATATGTGATGTTTCTCTCAGACTTGGAATGAAGCTGGTTTAACAGGAGGATTCCGTTCTACAGTTGCCTGAAAAAGAGTAAAATATGGCTTTAACAGCCTGAAAAAGATGTCAAATATACTGTAGATTTACTTGGACATTTTAGCCTTTAATTTTAAAATCCTACATCAGAATGGTCCAATATTGACTGTGTGACACCATGGATATGTGATGTTTCTCTCAGACTTGGAATGAAGCTGGTTTAACAGGAGGATTCCGTTCTACAGTTGCCTGAAAAAGAGTAAAATATGGCTTTAACAGCCTGAAAAAGATGTCAAATATACTGTAGATTTACTTGGACATTTTAGCCTTTAATTTTAAAATCCTACATCAGAATGGTCCAATATTGACTGTGTGACACCATGGATATGTGATGTTTCTCTCAGACTTGGAATGAAGCTGGTTTAACAGGAGGATTCCGTTCTACAGTTGCCTGAAAAAGAGTAAAATATGGCTTTAACAGCCTGAAAAAGATGTCAAATATACTGTAGATTTACTTGGACATTTTAGCCTTTAATTTTAAAATCCTACATCAGAATGGTCCAATATTGACTGTGTGACACCATGGATATGTGATGTTTCTCTCAGACTTGGAATGAAGCTGGTTTAACAGGAGGATTCCGTTCTACAGTTGCCTGAAAAAGAGTAAAATATGGCTTTAACAGCCTGAAAAAGATGTCAAATATACTGTAGATTTACTTGGACATTTTAGCCTTTAATTTTAAAATCCTACATCAGAATGGTCCATATTGACTGTGTGACACCATGGATATGTGATGTTTCTCTCAGACTTGGAATGAAGCTGGTTTAACAGGAGGATTCCGTTCTACAGTTGCCTGAAAAAGAGTAAAATATGGCTTTAACAGCCTGAAAAAGATGTCAAATATACTGTAGATTTACTTGGACATTTTAGCCTTTAATTTTAAAATCCTACATCAGAATGGTCCAATATTGACTGTGTGACACCATGGATATGTGATGTTTCTCTCAGACTTGGAATGAAGCTGGTTTAACAGGAGGATTCCGTTCTACAGTTGCCTGAAAAAGAGTAAAATATGGCTTTAACAGCCTGAAAAAGATGTCAAATATACTGTAGATTTACTTGGACATTTTAGCCTTTAATTTTAAAATCCTACATCAGAATGGTCCAATATTGACTGTGTGACACCATGGATATGTGATGTTTCTCTCAGACTTGGAATGAAGCTGGTTTAACAGGAGGATTCCGTTCTACAGTTGCCTGAAAAAGAGTAAAATATGGCTTTAACAGCCTGAAAAAGATGTCAAATATACTGTAGATTTACTTGGACATTTTAGCCTTTAATTTTAAAATCCTACATCAGAATGGTCCAATATTGACTGTGTGACACCATGGATATGTGATGTTTCTCTCAGACTTGGAATGAAGCTGGTTTAACAGGAGGATTCCGTTCTACAGTTGCCTGAAAAAGAGTAAAATATGGCTTTAACAGCCTGAAAAAGATGTCAAATATACTGTAGATTTACTTGGACATTTTAGCCTTTAATTTTAAAATCCTACATCAGAATGGTCCAATATTGACTGTGTGACACCATGGATATGTGATGTTTCTCTCAGACTTGGAATGAAGCTGGTTTAACAGGAGGATTCCGTTCTACAGTTGCCTGAAAAAGAGTAAAATATGGCTTTAACAGCCTGAAAAAGATGTCAAATATACTGTAGATTTACTTGGACATTTTAGCCTTTAATTTTAAAATCCTACATCAGAATGGTCCATATTGACTGTGTGACACCATGGATATGTGATGTTTCTCTCAGACTTGGAATGAAGCTGGTTTAACAGGAGGATTCCGTTCTACAGTTGCCTGAAAAAGAGTAAAATATGGCTTTAACAGCCTGAAAAAGATGTCAAATATACTGTAGATTTACTTGGACATTTTAGCCTTTAATTTTAAAATCCTACATCAGAATGGTCCAATATTGACTGTGTGACACCATGGATATGTGATGTTTCTCTCAGACTTGGAATGAAGCTGGTTTAACAGGAGGATTCCGTTCTACAGTTGCCTGAAAAAGAGTAAAATATGGCTTTAACAGCCTGAAAAAGATGTCAAATATACTGTAGATTTACTTGGACATTTTAGCCTTTAATTTTAAAATCCTACATCAGAATGGTCCGATATTGACTGTGTGACACCATGGATATGTGATGTTTCTCTCAGACTTGGAATGAAGCTGGTTTAACAGGAGGATTCCGTTCTACAGTTGCCTGAAAAAGAGTAAAATATGGCTTTAACAGCCTGAAAAAGATGTCAAATATACTGTAGATTTACTTGGACATTTTAGCCTTTAATTTTAAAATCCTACATCAGAATGGTCCAATATTGACTGTGTGACACCATGGATATGTGATGTTTCTCTCAGACTTGGAATGAAGCTGGTTTAACAGGAGGATTCCGTTCTACAGTTGCCTGAAAAAGAGTAAAATATGGCTTTAACAGCCTGAAAAAGATGTCAAATATACTGTAGATTTACTTGGACATTTTAGCCTTTAATTTTAAAATCCTACATCAGAATGGTCCAATATTGACTGTGTGACACCATGGATATGTGATGTTTCTCTCAGACTTGGAATGAAGCTGGTTTAACAGGAGGATTCCGTTCTACAGTTGCCTGAAAAAGAGTAAAATATGGCTTTAACAGCCTGAAAAAGATGTCAAATATACTGTAGATTTACTTGGACATTTTAGCCTTTAATTTTAAAATCCTACATCAGAATGGTCCAATATTGACTGTGTGACACCATGGATATGTGATGTTTCTCTCAGACTTGGAATGAAGCTGGTTTAACAGGAGGATTCCGTTCTACAGTTGCCTGAAAAAGAGTAAAATATGGCTTTAACAGCCTGAAAAAGATGTCAAATATACTGTAGATTTACTTGGACATTTTAGCCTTTAATTTTAAAATCCTACATCAGAATGGTCCAATATTGACTGTGTGACACCATGGATATGTGATGTTTCTCTCAGACTTGGAATGAAGCTGGTTTAACAGGAGGATTCCGTTCTACAGTTGCCTGAAAAAGAGTAAAATATGGCTTTAACAGCCTGAAAAAGATGTCAAATATACTGTAGATTTACTTGGACATTTTAGCCTTTAATTTTAAAATCCTACATCAGAATGGTCCAATATTGACTGTGTGACACCATGGATATGTGATGTTTCTCTCAGACTTGGAATGAAGCTGGTTTAACAGGAGGATTCCGTTCTACAGTTGCCTGAAAAAGAGTAAAATATGGCTTTAACAGCCTGAAAAAGATGTCAAATATACTGTAGATTTACTTGGACATTTTAGCCTTTAATTTTAAAATCCTACATCAGAATGGTCCATATTGACTGTGTGACACCATGGATATGTGATGTTTCTCTCAGACTTGGAATGAAGCTGGTTTAACAGGAGGATTCCGTTCTACAGTTGCCTGAAAAAGAGTAAAATATGGCTTTAACAGCCTGAAAAAGATGTCAAATATACTGTAGATTTACTTGGACATTTTAGCCTTTAATTTTAAAATCCTACATCAGAATGGTCCGATATTGACTGTGTGACACCATGGATATGTGATGTTTCTCTCAGACTTGGAATGAAGCTGGTTTAACAGGAGGATTCCGTTCTACAGTTGCCTGAAAAAGAGTAAAATATGGCTTTAACAGCCTGAAAAAGATGTCAAATATACTGTAGATTTACTTGGACATTTTAGCCTTTAATTTTAAAATCCTACATCAGAATGGTCCAATATTGACTGTGTGACACCATGGATATGTGATGTTTCTCTCAGACTTGGAATGAAGCTGGTTTAACAGGAGGATTCCGTTCTACAGTTGCCTGAAAAAGAGTAAAATATGGCTTTAACAGCCTGAAAAAGATGTCAAATATACTGTAGATTTACTTGGACATTTTAGCCTTTAATTTTAAAATCCTACATCAGAATGGTCCAATATTGACTGTGTGACACCATGGATATGTGATGTTTCTCTCAGACTTGGAATGAAGCTGGTTTAACAGGAGGATTCCGTTCTACAGTTGCCTGAAAAAGAGTAAAATATGGCTTTAACAGCCTGAAAAAGATGTCAAATATACTGTAGATTTACTTGGACATTTTAGCCTTTAATTTTAAAATCCTACATCAGAATGGTCCAATATTGACTGTGTGACACCATGGATATGTGATGTTTCTCTCAGACTTGGAATGAAGCTGGTTTAACAGGAGGATTCCGTTCTACAGTTGCCTGAAAAAGAGTAAAATATGGCTTTAACAGCCTGAAAAAGATGTCAAATATACTGTAGATTTACTTGGACATTTTAGCCTTTAATTTTAAAATCCTACATCAGAATGGTCCAATATTGACTGTGTGACACCATGGATATGTGATGTTTCTCTCAGACTTGGAATGAAGCTGGTTTAACAGGAGGATTCCGTTCTACAGTTGCCTGAAAAAGAGTAAAATATGGCTTTAACAGCCTGAAAAAGATGTCAAATATACTGTAGATTTACTTGGACATTTTAGCCTTTAATTTTAAAATCCTACATCAGAATGGTCCAATATTGACTGTGTGACACCATGGATATGTGATGTTTCTCTCAGACTTGGAATGAAGCTGGTTTAACAGGAGGATTCCGTTCTACAGTTGCCTGAAAAAGAGTAAAATATGGCTTTAACAGCCTGAAAAAGATGTCAAATATACTGTAGATTTACTTGGACATTTTAGCCTTTAATTTTAAAATCCTACATCAGAATGGTCCAATATTGACTGTGTGACACCATGGATATGTGATGTTTCTCTCAGACTTGGAATGAAGCTGGTTTAACAGGAGGATTCCGTTCTACAGTTGCCTGAAAAAGAGTAAAATATGGCTTTAACAGCCTGAAAAAGATGTCAAATATACTGTAGATTTACTTGGACATTTTAGCCTTTAATTTTAAAATCCTACATCAGAATGGTCCAATATTGACTGTGTGACACCATGGATATGTGATGTTTCTCTCAGACTTGGAATGAAGCTGGTTTAACAGGAGGATTCCGTTCTACAGTTGCCTGAAAAAGAGTAAAATATGGCTTTAACAGCCTGAAAAAGATGTCAAATATACTGTAGATTTACTTGGACATTTTAGCCTTTAATTTTAAAATCCTACATCAGAATGGTCCAATATTGACTGTGTGACACCATGGATATGTGATGTTTCTCTCAGACTTGGAATGAAGCTGGTTTAACAGGAGGATTCCGTTCTACAGTTGCCTGAAAAAGAGTAAAATATGGCTTTAACAGCCTGAAAAAGATGTCAAATATACTGTAGATTTACTTGGACATTTTAGCCTTTAATTTTAAAATCCTACATCAGAATGGTCCAATATTGACTGTGTGACACCATGGATATGTGATGTTTCTCTCAGACTTGGAATGAAGCTGGTTTAACAGGAGGATTCCGTTCTACAGTTGCCTGAAAAAGAGTAAAATATGGCTTTAACAGCCTGAAAAAGATGTCAAATATACTGTAGATTTACTTGGACATTTTAGCCTTTAATTTTAAAATCCTACATCAGAATGGTCCAATATTGACTGTGTGACACCATGGATATGTGATGTTTCTCTCAGACTTGGAATGAAGCTGGTTTAACAGGAGGATTCCGTTCTACAGTTGCCTGAAAAAGAGTAAAATATGGCTTTAACAGCCTGAAAAAGATGTCAAATATACTGTAGATTTACTTGGACATTTTAGCCTTTAATTTTAAAATCCTACATCAGAATGGTCCAATATTGACTGTGTGACACCATGGATATGTGATGTTTCTCTCAGACTTGGAATGAAGCTGGTTTAACAGGAGGATTCCGTTCTACAGTTGCCTGAAAAAGAGTAAAATATGGCTTTAACAGCCTGAAAAAGATGTCAAATATACTGTAGATTTACTTGGACATTTTAGCCTTTAATTTTAAAATCCTACATCAGAATGGTCCAATATTGACTGTGTGACACCATGGATATGTGATGTTTCTCTCAGACTTGGAATGAAGCTGGTTTAACAGGAGGATTCCGTTCTACAGTTGCCTGAAAAAGAGTAAAATATGGCTTTAACAGCCTGAAAAAGATGTCAAATATACTGTAGATTTACTTGGACATTTTAGCCTTTAATTTTAAAATCCTACATCAGAATGGTCCAATATTGACTGTGTGACACCATGGATATGTGATGTTTCTCTCAGACTTGGAATGAAGCTGGTTTAACAGGAGGATTCCGTTCTACAGTTGCCTGAAAAAGAGTAAAATATGGCTTTAACAGCCTGAAAAAGATGTCAAATATACTGTAGATTTACTTGGACATTTTAGCCTTTAATTTTAAAATCCTACATCAGAATGGTCCATATTGACTGTGTGACACCATGGATATGTGATGTTTCTCTCAGACTTGGAATGAAGCTGGTTTAACAGGAGGATTCCGTTCTACAGTTGCCTGAAAAAGAGTAAAATATGGCTTTAACAGCCTGAAAAAGATGTCAAATATACTGTAGATTTACTTGGACATTTTAGCCTTTAATTTTAAAATCCTACATCAGAATGGTCCAATATTGACTGTGTGACACCATGGATATGTGATGTTTCTCTCAGACTTGGAATGAAGCTGGTTTAACAGGAGGATTCCGTTCTACAGTTGCCTGAAAAAGAGTAAAATATGGCTTTAACAGCCTGAAAAAGATGTCAAATATACTGTAGATTTACTTGGACATTTTAGCCTTTAATTTTAAAATCCTACATCAGAATGGTCCAATATTGACTGTGTGACACCATGGATATGTGATGTTTCTCTCAGACTTGGAATGAAGCTGGTTTAACAGGAGGATTCCGTTCTACAGTTGCCTGAAAAAGAGTAAAATATGGCTTTAACAGCCTGAAAAAGATGTCAAATATACTGTAGATTTACTTGGACATTTTAGCCTTTAATTTTAAAATCCTACATCAGAATGGTCCAATATTGACTGTGTGACACCATGGATATGTGATGTTTCTCTCAGACTTGGAATGAAGCTGGTTTAACAGGAGGATTCCGTTCTACAGTTGCCTGAAAAAGAGTAAAATATGGCTTTAACAGCCTGAAAAAGATGTCAAATATACTGTAGATTTACTTGGACATTTTAGCCTTTAATTTTAAAATCCTACATCAGAATGGTCCAATATTGACTGTGTGACACCATGGATATGTGATGTTTCTCTCAGACTTGGAATGAAGCTGGTTTAACAGGAGGATTCCGTTCTACAGTTGCCTGAAAAAGAGTAAAATATGGCTTTAACAGCCTGAAAAAGATGTCAAATATACTGTAGATTTACTTGGACATTTTAGCCTTTAATTTTAAAATCCTACATCAGAATGGTCCAATATTGACTGTGTGACACCATGGATATGTGATGTTTCTCTCAGACTTGGAATGAAGCTGGTTTAACAGGAGGATTCCGTTCTACAGTTGCCTGAAAAAGAGTAAAATATGGCTTTAACAGCCTGAAAAAGATGTCAAATATACTGTAGATTTACTTGGACATTTTAGCCTTTAATTTTAAAATCCTACATCAGAATGGTCCAATATTGACTGTGTGACACCATGGATATGTGATGTTTCTCTCAGACTTGGAATGAAGCTGGTTTAACAGGAGGATTCCGTTCTACAGTTGCCTGAAAAAGAGTAAAATATGGCTTTAACAGCCTGAAAAAGATGTCAAATATACTGTAGATTTACTTGGACATTTTAGCCTTTAATTTTAAAATCCTACATCAGAATGGTCCAATATTGACTGTGTGACACCATGGATATGTGATGTTTCTCTCAGACTTGGAATGAAGCTGGTTTAACAGGAGGATTCCGTTCTACAGTTGCCTGAAAAAGAGTAAAATATGGCTTTAACAGCCTGAAAAAGATGTCAAATATACTGTAGATTTACTTGGACATTTTAGCCTTTAATTTTAAAATCCTACATCAGAATGGTCCAATATTGACTGTGTGACACCATGGATATGTGATGTTTCTCTCAGACTTGGAATGAAGCTGGTTTAACAGGAGGATTCCGTTCTACAGTTGCCTGAAAAAGAGTAAAATATGGCTTTAACAGCCTGAAAAAGATGTCAAATATACTGTAGATTTACTTGGACATTTTAGCCTTTAATTTTAAAATCCTACATCAGAATGGTCCAATATTGACTGTGTGACACCATGGATATGTGATGTTTCTCTCAGACTTGGAATGAAGCTGGTTTAACAGGAGGATTCCGTTCTACAGTTGCCTGAAAAAGAGTAAAATATGGCTTTAACAGCCTGAAAAAGATGTCAAATATACTGTAGATTTACTTGGACATTTTAGCCTTTAATTTTAAAATCCTACATCAGAATGGTCCAATATTGACTGTGTGACACCATGGATATGTGATGTTTCTCTCAGACTTGGAATGAAGCTGGTTTAACAGGAGGATTCCGTTCTACAGTTGCCTGAAAAAGAGTAAAATATGGCTTTAACAGCCTGAAAAAGATGTCAAATATACTGTAGATTTACTTGGACATTTTAGCCTTTAATTTTAAAATCCTACATCAGAATGGTCCAATATTGACTGTGTGACACCATGGATATGTGATGTTTCTCTCAGACTTGGAATGAAGCTGGTTTAACAGGAGGATTCCGTTCTACAGTTGCCTGAAAAAGAGTAAAATATGGCTTTAACAGCCTGAAAAAGATGTCAAATATACTGTAGATTTACTTGGACATTTTAGCCTTTAATTTTAAAATCCTACATCAGAATGGTCCAATATTGACTGTGTGACACCATGGATATGTGATGTTTCTCTCAGACTTGGAATGAAGCTGGTTTAACAGGAGGATTCCGTTCTACAGTTGCCTGAAAAAGAGTAAAATATGGCTTTAACAGCCTGAAAAAGATGTCAAATATACTGTAGATTTACTTGGACATTTTAGCCTTTAATTTTAAAATCCTACATCAGAATGGTCCAATATTGACTGTGTGACACCATGGATATGTGATGTTTCTCTCAGACTTGGAATGAAGCTGGTTTAACAGGAGGATTCCGTTCTACAGTTGCCTGAAAAAGAGTAAAATATGGCTTTAACAGCCTGAAAAAGATGTCAAATATACTGTAGATTTACTTGGACATTTTAGCCTTTAATTTTAAAATCCTACATCAGAATGGTCCAATATTGACTGTGTGACACCATGGATATGTGATGTTTCTCTCAGACTTGGAATGAAGCTGGTTTAACAGGAGGATTCCGTTCTACAGTTGCCTGAAAAAGAGTAAAATATGGCTTTAACAGCCTGAAAAAGATGTCAAATATACTGTAGATTTACTTGGACATTTTAGCCTTTAATTTTAAAATCCTACATCAGAATGGTCCAATATTGACTGTGTGACACCATGGATATGTGATGTTTCTCTCAGACTTGGAATGAAGCTGGTTTAACAGGAGGATTCCGTTCTACAGTTGCCTGAAAAAGAGTAAAATATGGCTTTAACAGCCTGAAAAAGATGTCAAATATACTGTAGATTTACTTGGACATTTTAGCCTTTAATTTTAAAATCCTACATCAGAATGGTCCAATATTGACTGTGTGACACCATGGATATGTGATGTTTCTCTCAGACTTGGAATGAAGCTGGTTTAACAGGAGGATTCCGTTCTACAGTTGCCTGAAAAAGAGTAAAATATGGCTTTAACAGCCTGAAAAAGATGTCAAATATACTGTAGATTTACTTGGACATTTTAGCCTTTAATTTTAAAATCCTACATCAGAATGGTCCAATATTGACTGTGTGACACCATGGATATGTGATGTTTCTCTCAGACTTGGAATGAAGCTGGTTTAACAGGAGGATTCCGTTCTACAGTTGCCTGAAAAAGAGTAAAATATGGCTTTAACAGCCTGAAAAAGATGTCAAATATACTGTAGATTTACTTGGACATTTTAGCCTTTAATTTTAAAATCCTACATCAGAATGGTCCAATATTGACTGTGTGACACCATGGATATGTGATGTTTCTCTCAGACTTGGAATGAAGCTGGTTTAACAGGAGGATTCCGTTCTACAGTTGCCTGAAAAAGAGTAAAATATGGCTTTAACAGCCTGAAAAAGATGTCAAATATACTGTAGATTTACTTGGACATTTTAGCCTTTAATTTTAAAATCCTACATCAGAATGGTCCAATATTGACTGTGTGACACCATGGATATGTGATGTTTCTCTCAGACTTGGAATGAAGCTGGTTTAACAGGAGGATTCCGTTCTACAGTTGCCTGAAAAAGAGTAAAATATGGCTTTAACAGCCTGAAAAAGATGTCAAATATACTGTAGATTTACTTGGACATTTTAGCCTTTAATTTTAAAATCCTACATCAGAATGGTCCAATATTGACTGTGTGACACCATGGATATGTGATGTTTCTCTCAGACTTGGAATGAAGCTGGTTTAACAGGAGGATTCCGTTCTACAGTTGCCTGAAAAAGAGTAAAATATGGCTTTAACAGCCTGAAAAAGATGTCAAATATACTGTAGATTTACTTGGACATTTTAGCCTTTAATTTTAAAATCCTACATCAGAATGGTCCAATATTGACTGTGTGACACCATGGATATGTGATGTTTCTCTCAGACTTGGAATGAAGCTGGTTTAACAGGAGGATTCCGTTCTACAGTTGCCTGAAAAAGAGTAAAATATGGCTTTAACAGCCTGAAAAAGATGTCAAATATACTGTAGATTTACTTGGACATTTTAGCCTTTAATTTTAAAATCCTACATCAGAATGGTCCAATATTGACTGTGTGACACCATGGATATGTGATGTTTCTCTCAGACTTGGAATGAAGCTGGTTTAACAGGAGGATTCCGTTCTACAGTTGCCTGAAAAAGAGTAAAATATGGCTTTAACAGCCTGAAAAAGATGTCAAATATACTGTAGATTTACTTGGACATTTTAGCCTTTAATTTTAAAATCCTACATCAGAATGGTCCAATATTGACTGTGTGACACCATGGATATGTGATGTTTCTCTCAGACTTGGAATGAAGCTGGTTTAACAGGAGGATTCCGTTCTACAGTTGCCTGAAAAAGAGTAAAATATGGCTTTAACAGCCTGAAAAAGATGTCAAATATACTGTAGATTTACTTGGACATTTTAGCCTTTAATTTTAAAATCCTACATCAGAATGGTCCAATATTGACTGTGTGACACCATGGATATGTGATGTTTCTCTCAGACTTGGAATGAAGCTGGTTTAACAGGAGGATTCCGTTCTACAGTTGCCTGAAAAAGAGTAAAATATGGCTTTAACAGCCTGAAAAAGATGTCAAATATACTGTAGATTTACTTGGACATTTTAGCCTTTAATTTTAAAATCCTACATCAGAATGGTCCATATTGACTGTGTGACACCATGGATATGTGATGTTTCTCTCAGACTTGGAATGAAGCTGGTTTAACAGGAGGATTCCGTTCTACAGTTGCCTGAAAAAGAGTAAAATATGGCTTTAACAGCCTGAAAAAGATGTCAAATATACTGTAGATTTACTTGGACATTTTAGCCTTTAATTTTAAAATCCTACATCAGAATGGTCCAATATTGACTGTGTGACACCATGGATATGTGATGTTTCTCTCAGACTTGGAATGAAGCTGGTTTAACAGGAGGATTCCGTTCTACAGTTGCCTGAAAAAGAGTAAAATATGGCTTTAACAGCCTGAAAAAGATGTCAAATATACTGTAGATTTACTTGGACATTTTAGCCTTTAATTTTAAAATCCTACATCAGAATGGTCCAATATTGACTGTGTGACACCATGGATATGTGATGTTTCTCTCAGACTTGGAATGAAGCTGGTTTAACAGGAGGATTCCGTTCTACAGTTGCCTGAAAAAGAGTAAAATATGGCTTTAACAGCCTGAAAAAGATGTCAAATATACTGTAGATTTACTTGGACATTTTAGCCTTTAATTTTAAAATCCTACATCAGAATGGTCCAATATTGACTGTGTGACACCATGGATATGTGATGTTTCTCTCAGACTTGGAATGAAGCTGGTTTAACAGGAGGATTCCGTTCTACAGTTGCCTGAAAAAGAGTAAAATATGGCTTTAACAGCCTGAAAAAGATGTCAAATATACTGTAGATTTACTTGGACATTTTAGCCTTTAATTTTAAAATCCTACATCAGAATGGTCCAATATTGACTGTGTGACACCATGGATATGTGATGTTTCTCTCAGACTTGGAATGAAGCTGGTTTAACAGGAGGATTCCGTTCTACAGTTGCCTGAAAAAGAGTAAAATATGGCTTTAACAGCCTGAAAAAGATGTCAAATATACTGTAGATTTACTTGGACATTTTAGCCTTTAATTTTAAAATCCTACATCAGAATGGTCCAATATTGACTGTGTGACACCATGGATATGTGATGTTTCTCTCAGACTTGGAATGAAGCTGGTTTAACAGGAGGATTCCGTTCTACAGTTGCCTGAAAAAGAGTAAAATATGGCTTTAACAGCCTGAAAAAGATGTCAAATATACTGTAGATTTACTTGGACATTTTAGCCTTTAATTTTAAAATCCTACATCAGAATGGTCCAATATTGACTGTGTGACACCATGGATATGTGATGTTTCTCTCAGACTTGGAATGAAGCTGGTTTAACAGGAGGATTCCGTTCTACAGTTGCCTGAAAAAGAGTAAAATATGGCTTTAACAGCCTGAAAAAGATGTCAAATATACTGTAGATTTACTTGGACATTTTAGCCTTTAATTTTAAAATCCTACATCAGAATGGTCCGATATTGACTGTGTGACACCATGGATATGTGATGTTTCTCTCAGACTTGGAATGAAGCTGGTTTAACAGGAGGATTCCGTTCTACAGTTGCCTGAAAAAGAGTAAAATATGGCTTTAACAGCCTGAAAAAGATGTCAAATATACTGTAGATTTACTTGGACATTTTAGCCTTTAATTTTAAAATCCTACATCAGAATGGTCCAATATTGACTGTGTGACACCATGGATATGTGATGTTTCTCTCAGACTTGGAATGAAGCTGGTTTAACAGGAGGATTCCGTTCTACAGTTGCCTGAAAAAGAGTAAAATATGGCTTTAACAGCCTGAAAAAGATGTCAAATATACTGTAGATTTACTTGGACATTTTAGCCTTTAATTTTAAAATCCTACATCAGAATGGTCCAATATTGACTGTGTGACACCATGGATATGTGATGTTTCTCTCAGACTTGGAATGAAGCTGGTTTAACAGGAGGATTCCGTTCTACAGTTGCCTGAAAAAGAGTAAAATATGGCTTTAACAGCCTGAAAAAGATGTCAAATATACTGTAGATTTACTTGGACATTTTAGCCTTTAATTTTAAAATCCTACATCAGAATGGTCCAATATTGACTGTGTGACACCATGGATATGTGATGTTTCTCTCAGACTTGGAATGAAGCTGGTTTAACAGGAGGATTCCGTTCTACAGTTGCCTGAAAAAGAGTAAAATATGGCTTTAACAGCCTGAAAAAGATGTCAAATATACTGTAGATTTACTTGGACATTTTAGCCTTTAATTTTAAAATCCTACATCAGAATGGTCCAATATTGACTGTGTGACACCATGGATATGTGATGTTTCTCTCAGACTTGGAATGAAGCTGGTTTAACAGGAGGATTCCGTTCTACAGTTGCCTGAAAAAGAGTAAAATATGGCTTTAACAGCCTGAAAAAGATGTCAAATATACTGTAGATTTACTTGGACATTTTAGCCTTTAATTTTAAAATCCTACATCAGAATGGTCCAATATTGACTGTGTGACACCATGGATATGTGATGTTTCTCTCAGACTTGGAATGAAGCTGGTTTAACAGGAGGATTCCGTTCTACAGTTGCCTGAAAAAGAGTAAAATATGGCTTTAACAGCCTGAAAAAGATGTCAAATATACTGTAGATTTACTTGGACATTTTAGCCTTTAATTTTAAAATCCTACATCAGAATGGTCCAATATTGACTGTGTGACACCATGGATATGTGATGTTTCTCTCAGACTTGGAATGAAGCTGGTTTAACAGGAGGATTCCGTTCTACAGTTGCCTGAAAAAGAGTAAAATATGGCTTTAACAGCCTGAAAAAGATGTCAAATATACTGTAGATTTACTTGGACATTTTAGCCTTTAATTTTAAAATCCTACATCAGAATGGTCCAATATTGACTGTGTGACACCATGGATATGTGATGTTTCTCTCAGACTTGGAATGAAGCTGGTTTAACAGGAGGATTCCGTTCTACAGTTGCCTGAAAAAGAGTAAAATATGGCTTTAACAGCCTGAAAAAGATGTCAAATATACTGTAGATTTACTTGGACATTTTAGCCTTTAATTTTAAAATCCTACATCAGAATGGTCCAATATTGACTGTGTGACACCATGGATATGTGATGTTTCTCTCAGACTTGGAATGAAGCTGGTTTAACAGGAGGATTCCGTTCTACAGTTGCCTGAAAAAGAGTAAAATATGGCTTTAACAGCCTGAAAAAGATGTCAAATATACTGTAGATTTACTTGGACATTTTAGCCTTTAATTTTAAAATCCTACATCAGAATGGTCCAATATTGACTGTGTGACACCATGGATATGTGATGTTTCTCTCAGACTTGGAATGAAGCTGGTTTAACAGGAGGATTCCGTTCTACAGTTGCCTGAAAAAGAGTAAAATATGGCTTTAACAGCCTGAAAAAGATGTCAAATATACTGTAGATTTACTTGGACATTTTAGCCTTTAATTTTAAAATCCTACATCAGAATGGTCCAATATTGACTGTGTGACACCATGGATATGTGATGTTTCTCTCAGACTTGGAATGAAGCTGGTTTAACAGGAGGATTCCGTTCTACAGTTGCCTGAAAAAGAGTAAAATATGGCTTTAACAGCCTGAAAAAGATGTCAAATATACTGTAGATTTACTTGGACATTTTAGCCTTTAATTTTAAAATCCTACATCAGAATGGTCCAATATTGACTGTGTGACACCATGGATATGTGATGTTTCTCTCAGACTTGGAATGAAGCTGGTTTAACAGGAGGATTCCGTTCTACAGTTGCCTGAAAAAGAGTAAAATATGGCTTTAACAGCCTGAAAAAGATGTCAAATATACTGTAGATTTACTTGGACATTTTAGCCTTTAATTTTAAAATCCTACATCAGAATGGTCCAATATTGACTGTGTGACACCATGGATATGTGATGTTTCTCTCAGACTTGGAATGAAGCTGGTTTAACAGGAGGATTCCGTTCTACAGTTGCCTGAAAAAGAGTAAAATATGGCTTTAACAGCCTGAAAAAGATGTCAAATATACTGTAGATTTACTTGGACATTTTAGCCTTTAATTTTAAAATCCTACATCAGAATGGTCCAATATTGACTGTGTGACACCATGGATATGTGATGTTTCTCTCAGACTTGGAATGAAGCTGGTTTAACAGGAGGATTCCGTTCTACAGTTGCCTGAAAAAGAGTAAAATATGGCTTTAACAGCCTGAAAAAGATGTCAAATATACTGTAGATTTACTTGGACATT
The DNA here is from genome assembly GCA_013375575.1 of Percina caprodes. Taxonomy (NCBI): domain Eukaryota; kingdom Metazoa; phylum Chordata; class Actinopteri; order Perciformes; family Percidae; genus Percina; species Percina caprodes. The sequence goes on from JABXJD010003400.1 coordinate 16,610, forward strand.
TTAGCCTTTAATTTTAAAATCCTACATCAGAATGGTCCAATATTGACTGTGTGACACCATGGATATGTGATGTTTCTCTCAGACTTGGAATGAAGCTGGTTTAACAGGAGGATTCCGTTCTACAGTTGCCTGAAAAAGAGTAAAATATGGCTTTAACAGCCTGAAAAAGATGTCAAATATACTGTAGATTTACTTGGACATTTTAGCCTTTAATTTTAAAATCCTACATCAGAATGGTCCAATATTGACTGTGTGACACCATGGATATGTGATGTTTCTCTCAGACTTGGAATGAAGCTGGTTTAACAGGAGGATTCCGTTCTACAGTTGCCTGAAAAAGAGTAAAATATGGCTTTAACAGCCTGAAAAAGATGTCAAATATACTGTAGATTTACTTGGACATTTTAGCCTTTAATTTTAAAAACCTACATCAGAATGGTCCAATATTGACTGTGTGACACCATGGATATGTGATGTTTCTCTCAGACTTGGAATGAAGCTGGTTTAACAGGAGGATTCCGTTCTACAGTTGCCTGAAAAAGAGTAAAATATGGCTTTAACAGCCTGAAAAGATGTCAAATATACTGTAGATTTACTTGGACATTTTAGCCTTTAATTTTAAAATCCTACATCAGAATGGTCCAATATTGACTGTGTGACACCATGGATATGTGATGTTTCTCTCAGACTTGGAATGAAGCTGGTTTAACAGGAGGATTCCGTTCTACAGTTGCCTGAAAAAGAGTAAAATATGGCTTTAACCTGTGTTGTCCATCGGTCAAGGTGACCCGTGCAGTTTTATGACTTTTTGCATTGGCCGTCGGGTCTGGGACACCATGTTTGATTTCACTAGCGGACCTGGCCCTTGGGGTCTCTGGGACCGTCGAGCATTCAACAGTTTGTTGGACTACCGCTACACCGGCCTTGGTCTCTGGGACCCGTCCTGCATTCAAATGTACTTTTCCACTACCGACACCGACGCCCGGGTCTCTGGGACCCGTCCTGTATTCAAAAGTATTTCACTTCTACGCGACACCGTCATTGGGTCTCTGGGACCCGTCCTGCATTCAAATGTATTTTTCCACTACCGCGACACGGCCTTGGTCTCTGAGACCCGTCCTGCATTCGAATGTATTTTTCAACTACCGCGACACCGGCCTTCGGGTCTCTGGGACCCGTCCTCCATTCAAATGTATTTTGCAACTACCGCTTGCGCCGGCCTTGGTCTCTGTGACCCGTCCTGCATTCAAATGTATATTTCCAATACGGCGGTGTCGGTCTTCGGTCTCTTGGACCCGACTCGCATTTGAATGTAATTTTCCACTACAGCGACATTGGCGTCTGGGTCTCTGGGACCCGTCCTTCATTCAAATGTATTTTTCCACTACCGCGGTGTCGGTCTTGGGTCTCTTGGACCCGACTGCATTGAATGTAATTTTTCCAGTACTGCGACATTGGCGTCTGGGTCTCTGGGACCCGTCCTTCATTCAAATGTATTTTTCCACTACCGCGATCGGCCTTAGGTCTCTGGGACCCGTGCTGCATTCGACTGTGTATTTCCACTACCGCGGTGTCGGCCTTGGGTCTCTGGACCCGTCTCGCATTCGAATGTGTATTTCCACTACGGCGGTGTCGGTCTTGGGTCTCTTGGACCCGACTGCGCATTAATGTAATTTTTCCAGTACAGCGACATTGGCGTCTGGGTCTCTGGGACCCGTCCTTCATTCAAATGTATTTTTCCACTACCAGGAGTCGGCCTTGGTCTCTGGGACCCGTGCTCGATTCGACTGTGTTTCCACTACGCGGTGTCGGCCTTGGTCTCTGCGACCGTCTCGCATCGACTGTGTATTTCCACTACGCGGTGTCGGCCTTGGGTCTCTGCGACCCGTCATGTCGACTGTATATTTCCACTACACGCGGTATCGGCCTTGGGTCTCTGAGACCCGTCCTGCATTCGAATGTATTTTTCAACTACGCGACACCGGCCTTGGGCCTCTGGGACCCGTCCTGCATTGAAAGTATTTCACTTCTACAGTGATATCGGCCTTGGGTCTCTGGGACCCGTCCTTCATCAAATGTATTTTTCCACTACCGCGGTGTTGGTCTTGGGTCTCTTGGACCCGACTCGCATTGAATGTAATTTTCCACTACAGCGACATTGGCGTCTGGGTCTCTGGGACCCGTCCTTCATTCAAATGTATTTTTCACTACCGCGAGTCGGCCTTGGTCTCTGGGACCCGTGCTGCATCGACTGTGTATTTCCACTACCGCGTGTCGGCCTTCGGGTCTCTGAGACCCGTCTCGCATCGAATGTGTATTTCCACTACAGCGGTGTCGGCCTTGGTCTCTGCGACCCGTCTCGCATCGTTGTATATTCCACTACGCGGTATCGGCCTTGGTCTCTGAGACCCGTCCTGCATTCGAATGTATTTTTCAACTACCGCGACACCGGCCTTCGGGCCTCTGGGACCCGTCCTGCATTCGAAAGTATTTCACTTCTACGCGTATCGGCCTTCGGTCTCTGGGACCCGTCCTTCATTCAAATGTATTTTCCACTACCGCGGTGTTGGTCTTGGTCTCTTGGACCCGACTCGCATTGAATGTAATTTTCCAGTACAGCGACATTGGCGTCTGGGTCTCTGGGACCCGTCCTTCATTCAAATGTATTTTTCCACTACCGCGGAGTCGGCCTTGGTCTCTGGGACCCGTGCTCCATCGACTGTGTATTTCCACTACCGCGTTGTCGGCCTTGGTCTCTGCGACCGTCTCGCATCGACTGTGTATTTCCACTACCGCGGTGTCGGCCTTGGTCTCTGGGACCCGTCCTGCATTCAAATTTTTCCACTACGCGACACGGCCTTGGGTCTCTGGGACCCGTCCTGCATTCGAATGTATTTTTCAACTACCGCGACACCGGCCTTCGGGTCTCTGGGACCCGTCCTCCATTCAAATGTATTTTGCAACTACCGCGACGCGGCCTTCGGTCTCTGGACCCGTCCTGCATTCAAATGTATATTTCCACTACGGTGTCGGTCTTGGGTCTCTTGGACCCGACTCGCATTGAATGTAATTTTCCACTACAGCGACATTGGCGTCTGGGTCTCTGGGACCCGTCCTTCATTCAAATGTATTTTCCACTACCGCGGTGTCGGTCTTGGGTCTCTTGGACCCGACTCGCATTGAATGTAATTTTTCCACTACAGCGACATTGGCGTCTGGGTCTCTGGGACCCGTCCTTCATTCAAATGTATTTTCCACTACCGCGACATCGGCCTTGGGTCTCTGGGACCCGTCCTGCATTCGAATGTGTATTTCCACTACCGCGGTGTCGGCCTTGGGTCTCTGGGACCCGTCTCGCATTCGAATGTATATTTCCACTACCGCGGTGTCGGCCTTGGTCTCTTGGACCCGACTCGCATTGAATGTAATTTTTCCAGTACAGCGACATTGGCGTCTGGGTCTGGGACCCGTCCTTCATTCAAATGTATTTTCCTACCGCGAGTCGGCCTTGGGTCTCTGGGACCCGTGCTGCATCGACTGTGTATTTCCACTACGCGGTGTCGGCCTTGGTCTCTGCGACCCGTCTCGCATCGACTGTATATTTCCACTACCGCGGTGTCGGCCTTGGTCTCTGCGACCCGTCTCGCATTAAACTGTATATTTCCACTACCGCGGTATCGGCCTTGGTCTCTGAGACCCGTCCTGCATTCGAATGTATTTTTCAACTACGCGACACCGGCCTTGGGTCTCTGGGACCCGTCCTGCATTGAAAGTATTTCACTTCTACCGCATATCGGCCTTGGGTCTCTGGGACCCGTCCTTCATTCAAATGTATTTTCCACTACGCGGTGTTGGTCTTGGTCTCTTGGACCCGTCTCGCATTGAATGTAATTTTTCCACTACAGCGACATTGGCGTCTGGGTCTCTGGGACCCGTCCTTCATTCAAATGTATTTTCCACTACGCGTTGTCGGCCTTGGTCTCTGCGACCCGTCTCGCATTCGACTGTGTATTTCCACTACCGCGGTGTCGGCCTTGGTCTCTGCGACCCGTCTCGCGATCGACTGTATATTTCCACTACCGCGGTATCGGCCTTGGGTCTCTGAGACCCGTCCTGCATTCGAATGTATTTTTCAACTACCGCGACACCGGCCTTCGGGTCTCTTGGACCCGTCTCGTTGAATGTAATTTTCCACTACAGCGACATTGGCGTCTGGGTCTCTGGGACCCGTCCTCCATTCAAATGTATTTTCCACTACCGCGGTATCGGTCTTGGGTCTCTTGGACCCGACTCGCATTGAATGTAATTTTCCACTACAGCGACATTGGCGTCTGGGTCCCTGTGACCCGTCCTCCATTCAAATGTATTTTTCCACTACCGCGACACCGGCCTTGGGTCTCTGGGACCTGTCCTGCATTCGAAAGTATTTCACTTCTACCGGTATCGGCCCTCGGGTCTCTGCGACCCGTCCAGCATTCAAATGTATTTTTCCACTACGCGACACCGGCCTTGGGTCTCTGGGACCCGTCTCACATTCAAATGTATTTTTCAACTACCGCGACACCGGCCTTGGGTCTCTGGGACCCGTCCTGCATTCAAATGCATTTCACTTCGCGGTATAGGCCCGGGTCTCTGCGACCCGTCCAGCATTCAAATGTATTTTTCCACTACACGCAACACCGGCCTTGGGTCTCTGGGACCCGTCTCCATTCAAATGTATTTTTCAACTACCTTGGCCAGCGCCGGGTCTCTGGGACCCGTCTTGCATTCGAAAGTGTTTCACATCTACCGCGGTATCGGCCTTGGTCTCTGGACCCGTCCTCAATTCAAATGTATTTTTCCACTACCGCGGTGTCGGTCTTGGGGTCTCTTGGACCCGACTCGCATTGAATGTAATTTTTCCAGTACAGCGACATTGGCGTCTGGGTCTCTGGGACCCGTCCTTCATTCAAATGTATTTTCCACTACCGCGGAGTCGGCCTGGTCTCTGGGACCCGTGCTGCATTCATTGTGTATTTCCACTACCGCGGTGTCGGCCTTCGGTCTCTGCGACCCGTCTCGTGACTGTGTATTTCCACTACCGCGAGTGTCGGCCTTGGGTCTCTCGACCCGTCTCACATCGACTGTATATTTCCACTACCGCAGTATCGGCCTTGGTCTCTGAGACCCGTCCTGCATTGAATGTATTTTTCAACTACCGCGACACGGCCTTGGGTCTCTGGGACCCGTCCTCCATTCAAATGTATTTTCCACTACCGCGACACGGCCTTGGGCCTCTGGGACCCGTCCTGCATTAAATGTATTTCACTTCTACGGTATCGGCCTTGGGTCTCTGGGACCCGTCCTTCATTCAAATGTATTTTTCCACTACATGGAGTCGGTCTTCGGGTCTCGTGGACGACTCGCATTTGAATGTAATTTTCCACTACAGCGACATTGGCGTCTGGGTCTCTGGGACCCGTCCTTCATTCAAATGTATTTTTCCGCTACCGCGGAGTCGGCCTTCGGGTCTCTGGGACCCGTGCTCCATTCGACTGTATGTATTTCCACTACAGCGTTGTCGCGCCGGGTCTCTGCGACCCGTCTTGCATCGACTGTGTATTTCCACTACGCGGTGTCGGCCTTCGGGTCTCTACGACCCGTCTCGCATTCGACTGTATATTTCCACTACAGCGACATCGGCCTTGGGTCTCTGGGACCCGTCCTGTATTCAAATGTATTTCCACTTCTACCGCGACACCGTCTTCGGGTCTCTGGGACCCGTCCTGCATTCAAATGTATTTTTCCACTACCGCGACACCGGCCTTGGGTCTCTGAGACCCGTCCTGCATTCGAATGTATTTTTCCAACTACCGCGACACCGGCCTTGGGTCTCTGGGACCCGATCCTCCCATTCAAATGTGTTTTGCAACTACGCGACACCGCCTTCGGGTCTCTGGGACCCGTCCTGCATTCAAATGTATATTTCCACTACGGCGGTGTCGGTCTTGGTCTCTTGGACCCGACTCGCATTGAATGTAATTTTCCACTACAGCGACATTGGCGTCTGGGTCTCTGGGACCCGTCCTTCATTCAAATGTATTTTTCCACTACCGCGGTGTCGGTCTTGGGTCTCTTGGACCCGATTCGCTTGAATGTTTTCTCCATTACACAGCGACATTGGCGTCTGGGTCTCTGGGACCCGTCCTCCATTCAAATGTATTTTCCACTACCGCGGAGTCGGCCTTGGGTCTCTGGGACCCGTCTGCATTCGACTGTGTATTTCCACTACCGCGGTGTCGGGCGTCTGGGTCTCTAGGACCCCCTCCAATCGACTGTGTATTTCCACTACCGCGGTGTCGGCCTTCGGGTCTCTTGGACCCGACTCGCATTGAATGTAATTTTCCAGTACAGCGACATTGGCGTCTGGGTCTCTGGGACCCGTCCTTCATTCAAATGTATTTTTCCACTACATGGTCGGCCTTGGGTCTCTGGGACCCGTGCTGCATCGAATGTGTATTTCCACTACAGCGGTGTCGGCCTTCGGGTCTCTGCGACCCGTCTCGCATTCAACTGTATTTTTCCACTACGCGGTGTCGGCCTTGGGTCTCTGCGGCCCGTCTCGCATTCGACTGTATATTTCCACTACGCGGTATCGGCCTTGGGTCTCTGAGACCCGTCCTGCATTCAAATGTATTTTTCAACTACGCGACACGGCCGGGTCTCTGGGACCCGACTCCTGCATTTCACTACGCGACATTCGGGTCTCTGGGACCCGTCCTCCATTCAAATGTATTTTTCCACTACCGCGGTGTCGGTCTTGGTCTCTTGGACCCGACTCGCATTGAATGTAATTTTCCACTACAGCGACATTGGCGTCTGGGTCTCTGGGACCGTCCTCTTCATTCAAATGTATTTTTCCACTACCGCGAGTCGGCCTTGGGTCTCTGGGACCCGCTCCAATTGACTGTGTATTTCCACTACAGCGTTGTACGTCTGGGTCTCTGGGACCGTCTCGCATTCAAATGTATATTTCCACTACCGCGGTGTCGGCCTTCGGGTCTCTGGGACCCGTCCTGCATTCAATGTATTTTCCACTACCGCGACACCGGCCTTCGGGTCTCTGAGACCCGTCCTGCATTCGAATGTATTTTTCAACTACCGCGACCCGGCCTTGGGTCTCTGGGACCCGTCCTCATTCAAATGTATTTTCCAACTACCGCGACACGGCCTTCGGGTCTCTGGGACCCGTCCTGCATTCAAATGTATATTTCCACTACGGCGGTATCGGTCTTGGTCTCTTGGACCCGCTCGCATTGAATGTAATTTCCACTACAGCGACATTGGCGTCTGGGTCTCTGGGACCCGTCCTTCATTCAAATGTATTTTTCCACTACCGGAGTCGCCGATCTGGTCTCTTGGACCCGACTCGCATTGAATGTATTTCCACTACAGCGACATGGCGTCTGGGTCTCTGGGACCCGTCCTTCATTCAAATGTATTTTTCCACTACCGCTGTCGGCCTTGGGTCTCTGGGACCCGTGCTGCATTCGAATGTATATTTCCACTACAGCGGTGTCGGTCTTGGTCTCTTGGACCCACTTCGCACTTGAATGTAATTTTCCACTACAGCGACATTGGCGTCTGGGTCTCTGGGACCCGTCCTCATTCAAATGTATTTTTCCACTACCGCGGAGTCGGCCTTGGGTCTCTGGGACCCGTGCTGCATTGACTGTGTATTTCCACTACAGCGGTGTCGGCCTTGGGTCTCTGCGACCCGTCCTCATTCGCTGTATATTTCCACTACCGCGGTGTCGGCCTTGGTCTCTGGACCCGTCTCGCATTGAATGTATATTTCCACTACAGCGACATCGGCCGGGTCTCTGGGACCCGTCCTCCATTCAAATGTATTTTTCCACTACCGCGACACCGGCCTTCGGGTCTCTGGGACCTGTCCTGCATTCGAAAGTATTTCACTTCTACAGCGGTATCGGCCTTCGGGTCTCTGGGACCCGTCCTTCATTCAAATGTATTTTTCCACTACCGCGGTGTTGGTCTTCTTGGACCCGACTCGCATTGAATGTAATTTTCCAGTACAGCGACATTGGCGTCTGGGTCTCTGGGACCCGTCCTTCATTCAAATGTATTTTTCCACTACGCGGGTGACGCCTTGATCTCTGGGACCCGTGCTCCGCTCGACTGTGTATTTCCCACTACGCGTTGTCGGCCTTGGGTCTCTGCGACCCGTCTGCTTCAAACTGTATATTTCCACTACGCGGTGTCGGCCTTGGTCTCTGGACCCGTCTGCATTCGACTGTATATTTCCACTACAGCGATGGCGTGGGTCTCTGGGACCCGTCCTCCATTCAAATGTATTTTTCCACTACCGCGACACCGGCCTTCGGGTCTCTTGGACCCGACTCGCATTTGAATGTAATTTTCCACTACAGCGACATTGGCGTCTGGGTCCCTGGACCCGTCCTCCATTCAAATGTATTTTTCCACTACCATGGTGTCGGTCTTCGGTCTCTTGGACCCGACTGCATTGAATGTAATTTTCCACTACAGCGACATTGGCGTCTGGGTCCCTGGGACCCGTCCTCCATTCAAATGTATTTTCCACTACCGCGACACCGGCCTTGGTCTCTGGACCTGTCCTGCATTCAAAAGTATTTCACTTCTACAGCGACATTGGCCTCGGGTCTCTGGGACCCGTCCTCCATTCAAATGTATTTTCAACTACGCGACACGGCCTTGGTCTCTTGGACCCGTCTCACATTCAAATGTATTTTTTCACTACGACTTACCGGCCTTCGGTCCCTGGGACCCGTCCTGCATTCAAATGTATTTCACTTCTACGGTATAGGCCTTGGTCTCTTGGACCCGTCCAGCATTCAAATGTATTTTTCAACTACAGCGACACACTGGCGTTGGGTCTCTGGGACCCGTCTCGCATTCAAATGTATTTTTC
>JABXJD010003449.1:0-22815 GCA_013375575.1 Percina caprodes
GATTCTGTTTCACAGTTGCCTGAAAAAGAGGAAGTAAAATATGGCTTTAACAGCCTGAAAAAGATGTCAAATATACTGTAGATTTACTTGGACATTTTAGCCTTTAATTTTAAAATCCTACATCAGAATGGTCCAATATTGACTGTGTGACACCATGGATATGTGATGTTTCTCTCAGACTTGGAATGAAGCTGGTTTAACAGGAGGATTCCGTTCTACAGTTGCCTGAAAAAGAGTAAAATATGGCTTTAACAGCAAAAGATGTCAAATATACTGTAGATTTACTTGGACATTTTAGCCTTTAATTTTAAAAACCTACATCAGAATGGTCCAGTATTGACTGTGTGACACCATGGATATGTGATGTCTTACCCAGACTTGGAATGAACCTGGCTTAACAGGAGGATTCCGTTCTACAGTTGCCTGAAAAAGAGTAAAATATGGCTTTAACAGCCTGAAAAAGATGTCAAATATACTGTAGATTTACTTGGACATTTTAGCCTTTAATTTTAAAATCCTACATCAGAATGGTCCAATATTGACTGTGTGACACCATGGATATGTGATGTTTCACCCAGACTTGGAATGAAGCTGGTTTAACAGGAGGATTCCGTTCTACAGTTGCCTGAAAAAGAGTAAAATATGGCTTTAACAGCCTGAAAAGATGTCAAATATACTGTAGATTTACTTGGACATTTTAGCCTTTAATTTTAAAATCCTACATCAGAATGGTCAATATTGACTGTGACACCATGGATATGTGATGTTTCACCCAGACTTGGAATGAAGCTGGTTTAACAGGAGGATTCCGTTCTACAGTTGCCTGAAAAAGAGTAAAATATGGCTTTAACAGCCTGAAAAAGATGTCAAATATACTGTAGATTTACTTGGACATTTTAGCCTTTAATTTTAAAATCCTACATCAGAATGGTCGGATATTACCTGTGTGACACCATGGATATGTGAACTCTCACCCAGACTTGGAATGAAGCTGGTTTAACAGGAGGATTCCGTTCTACAGTTGCCTGAAAAAGAGTAAAATATGGCTTTAACAGCCTGAAAAGATGTCAAATATACTGTAGATTTACTTGGACATTTTAGCCTTTAATTTTAAAAACCTACATCAGAATGGTCCATATTGACTGTGTGACACCATGGATATGTGATGTTTCTCCCAGACTTGGAATGAAGCTGGCTTAACAGGAGGATTCCGTTCTACAGTTGCCTGAAAAAGAGTAAAATATGGCTTTAACAGCCTGAAAAAGATGTCAAATATACTGTAGATTTACTTGGACATTTTAGCCTTTAATTTTAAAAACCTACATCAGAATGGTCCAATATTGACTGTGTGACACCATGGATATGTGATGTTTACCCAGACTTGGAATGAAGCTGGTTTAACAGGAGGATTCTTTACAGTTGCCTGAAAAGAGTAAAATATGGCTTTAACAGCCTGAAAAGATGTCAAATATACTGTAGATTTACTTGGACATTTTAGCCTTTAATTTTAAAATCCTACATCAGAATGGTCCAATATTGACTGTGTGACACCATGGATATGTGATGTTTCTCTCAGACTTGGAATGAAGCTGGTTTAACAGGAGGATTCCGTTCTACAGTTGCCTGAAAAAGAGTAAAATATGGCTTTAACAGCCTGAAAAGATGTCAAATATACTGTAGATTTACTTGGACATTTTAGCCTTTAATTTTAAAACCTACATCAGAATGGTCAATATTGACTGTGTGACACCATGGATATGTGATGTTTACCCAGACTTGGAATGAAGCTGGCTTAACAGGAGGATTCCGTTCTACAGTTGCCTGAAAAAGAGTAAAATATGGCTTTAACAGCCTGAAAAAGATGTCAAATATACTGTAGATTTACTTGGACATTTTAGCCTTTAATTTTAAAAACCTACATCAGAATGGTCAATATTGACTGTGTGACACCATGGATATGTGATGTCTCACCCAGACTTGGAATAAAGCTGGCTTAACAGGAGGATTCCGTTCTACAGTTGCCTGAAAAAGAGTAAAATATGGCTTTAACAGCCTGAAAAGATGTCAAATATACTGTAGATTTACTTGGACATTTTAGCCTTTAATTTTAAAATCCTACATCAGAATGGTCCGATATTGACTGTGTGACACCATGGATATGTGATGTTTCACCCAGACTTGGAATGAAGCTGGTTTAACAGGAGGATTCCGTTCTACAGTTGCCTGAAAAAGAGTAAAATATGGCTTTAACAGCCTGAAAAGATGTCAAATATACTGTAGATTTACTTGGACATTTTAGCCTTTAATTTTAAAATCCTACATCAGAATGGTCCAATATTGACTGTGTGACACCATGGATATGTGATGTGTTACGCAGACTTGGAATGAAGCTGGCTTAACAGGAGGATTCCGTTCTACAGTTGCCTGAAAAAGAGTAAAATATGGCTTTAACAGCCTGAAAAGATGTCAAATATACTGTAGATTTACTTGGACATTTTAGCCTTTAATTTTAAAATCCTACATCAGAATGGTCCAATATTGACTGTGTGACACCATGGATATGTGATGTTTCTCTCAGACTTGAAATGAAGCTGGTTTAACAGGAGGATTCCGTTCTACAGTTGCCTGAAAAAGTAAAATATGGCTTTAACAGCCTGAAAAAGATGTCAAATATACTGTAGATTTACTTGGACATTTTAGCCTTTAATTTTAAAACCTACATCAGAATGGTCCAATATTGACTGTGTGACACCATGGATATGTGATGTTTCTCTCAGACTTGGAATGAAGCTGGTTTAACAGGAGGATTCCGTTCTACAGTTGCCTGAAAAAGAGTAAAATATGGCTTTAACAGCCTGAAAAATGTCAAATATACTGTAGATTTACTTGGACATTTTAGCCTTTAATTTTAAAAACCTACATCAGAATGGTCCAATATTGACTCTGTGACACCATGGATATGTGATGTCTCACCCAGACTTGGAATGAAGCTGGCTTAACAGGAGGATTCCGTTCTACAGTTGCCTGAAAAAGAGTAAAATATGGCTTTAACAGCCTGAAAAGATGTCAAATATACTGTAGATTTACTTGGACATTTTAGCCTTTAATTTTAAAATCCTACATCAGAATGGTCCAATATTGACTGTGTGACACCATGGATATGTGATGTCTCAGACTTGGAATGAAGCTGGCTTAACAGGAGGATTCCGTTCTACAGTTGCCTGAAAAAGAGTAAAATATGGCTTTAACAGCCTGAAAAAGATGTCAAATATACTGTAGATTTACTTGGACATTTTAGCCTTTAATTTTAAAATCCTACATCAGAATGGTCGATATTACTGTGTGACACCATGGATATGTGATGTCTCACCCAGACTTGGAATCAAGCTGGTTTAACACGAGGATTCCGTTCTACAGTTGCCTGAAAAAGACTAAAATATGTCTTTAACAGCCTGAAAAAATGTCAAATATACTGTAGATTTACTTGGACATTTTAGCCTTTAATTTTAAAAACCTACATCAGAATGGTCATATTGACTGTGTGACACCATGGATATGTGATGTTTACCCAGACTTGGAATGAAGCTGGTTTAACAGGAGGATTCCGTTCTACAGTTGCCTGAAAAAGAGTAAAATATGGCTTTAACAGCCTGAAAAAGATGTCAAATATACTGTAGATTTACTTGGACATTTTAGCCTTTAATTTTAAAAACCTACATCAGAATGGTCAATATTGACTGTGTGACACCATGGATATGTGATGTTTACCAGACTTGGAATGAAGCTGGCTTAACAGGAGGATTCCGTTCTACAGTTGCCTGAAAAAGAGTAAAATATGGCTTTAACAGCCTGAAAAGATGTCAAATATACTGTAGATTTACTTGGACATTTTAGCCTTTAATTTTAAAATCCTACATCAGAATGGTCAATATTGACTGTGTGACACCATGGATATGTGATGTTTCTCTCAGACTTGGAATGAAGCTGGTTTAACAGGAGGATTCCGTTCTACAGTTGCCTGAAAAAGAGTAAAATATGGCTTTAACAGCCTGAAAAAGATGTCAAATATACTGTAGATTTACTTGGACATTTTAGCCTTTAATTTTAAAATCCTACATCAGAATGGTCCAATATTGACTGTGTGACACCATGGATATGTGATGTTTCCCAGACTTGGAATGAAGCTGGTTTAACAGGAGGATTCCGTTCTACAGTTGCCTGAAAAAGAGTAAAATATGGCTTTAACAGCCTGAAAAAGATGTCAAATATACTGTAGATTTACTTGGACATTTTAGCCTTTAATTTTAAAACCTACATCAGAATGGTCCAATATTGACTGTGTGACACCATGGATATGTGATGTTTCACCCAGACTTGGAATGAAGCTGGCTTAACAGGAGGATTCCGTTCTACAGTTGCCTGAAAAAGAGTAAAATATGGCTTTAACAGCCTGAAAAAGATGTCAAATATACTGTAGATTTACTTGGACATTTTAGCCTTTAATTTTAAAATCCTACATCAGAATGGTCCGATATTGACCTGTGTGACACCATGGATATGTGATGTTTCACCCAGACTTGGAATGAAGCTGGTTTAACAGGAGGATTCCGTTCTACAGTTGCCTGAAAAAGAGTAAAATATGGCTTTAACAGCCTGAAAAAGATGTCAAATATACTGTAGATTTACTTGGACATTTTAGCCTTTAATTTTAAAATCCTACATCAGAATGGTCAATATTGACTGTGTGACACCATGGATATGTGATGTTTACCCAGACTTGGAATGAAGCTGGCTTAACAGGAGGATTCCGTTCTACAGTTGCCTGAAAAAGAGTAAAATATGGCTTTAACAGCCTGAAAAGATGTCAAATATACTGTAGATTTACTTGGACATTTTAGCCTTTAATTTTAAAATCCTACATCAGAATGGTCAATATTGACTGTGTGACACCATGGATATGTGATGTTTATCTCAGACTTGGAATGAAGCTGGTTTAACAGGAGGATTCCGTTCTACAGTTGCCTGAAAAAGAGTAAAATATGGCTTTAACAGCCTGAAAAAGATGTCAAATATACTGTAGATTTACTTGGACATTTTAGCCTTTAATTTTAAAATCCTACATCAGAATGGTCCAATATTGACTGTGTGACACCATGGATATGTGATGTTTATCTCAGACTTGGAATGAATCTGGTTTAACAGGAGGATTCCGTTCTACAGTTGCCTGAAAAAGAGTAAAATATGGCTTTAACAGCCTGAAAAAGATGTCAAATATACTGTAGATTTACTTGGACATTTTAGCCTTTAATTTTAAAACCTACATCAGAATGGTCCAATATTGACTGTGTGACACCATGGATATGTGATGTTTACCCAGACTTGGAATGAAGCTGGCTTAACAGGAGGATTCCGTTCTACAGTTGCCTGAAAAAGAGTAAAATATGGCTTTAACAGCCTGAAAAAGATGTCAAATATACTGTAGATTTACTTGGACATTTTAGCCTTTAATTTTAAAACCTACATCAGAATGGTCAATATTGACTGTGTGACACCATGGATATGTGATGTCTCACCCAGACTTGGAATGAAGCTGGCTTAACAGGAGGATTCTGTTCTACAGTTGCCTGAAAAAGAGTAAAATATGGCTTTAACAGCCTGAAAAAGATGTCAAATATACTGTAGATTTACTTGGACATTTTAGCCTTTAATTTTAAAATCCTACATCAGAATGGTCCAATATTGACTGTGTGACACCATGGATATGTGATGTTTCTCTCAGACTTGGAATGAAGCTGGTTTAACAGGAGGATTCCGTTCTACAGTTGCCTGAAAAAGAGTAAAATATGGCTTTAACAGCCTGAAAGATGTCAAATATACTGTAGATTTACTTGGACATTTTAGCCTTTAATTTTAAAACCTACATCAGAATGGTCCAATATTGACTGTGTGACACCATGGATATGTGATGTTACCCAGACTTGGAATGAAGCTGGTTAACAGGAGGATTCCGTTCTACAGTTGCCTGAAAAAGAGTAAAATATGGCTTTAACAGCCTGAAAAAGATGTCAAATATACTGTAGATTTACTTGGACATTTTAGCCTTTAATTTTAAAAACCTACATCAGAATGGTCCAATATTGACTGTGTGACACCATGGATATGTGATGTGTTACCCAGACTTGGAATGAAGCTGGCTTAACAGGAGGATTCCGTTCTACAGTTGCCTGAAAAAGAGTAAAATATGGCTTTAACAGCCTGAAAAAGATGTCAAATATACTGTAGATTTACTTGGACATTTTAGCCTTTAATTTTAAAACCTACATCAGAATGGTCCAATATTGACTGTGTGACACCATGGATATGTGATGTTCTCACCCAGACTTGGAATGAAGCTGGCTTAACAGGAGGATTCCGTTCTACAGTTGCCTGAAAAGAGTAAAATATGGCTTTAACAGCCTGAAAAGATGTCAAATATA
Organism: Percina caprodes; assembly: GCA_013375575.1. NCBI lineage: Eukaryota > Metazoa > Chordata > Actinopteri > Perciformes > Percidae > Percina > Percina caprodes. Next base: position 6,477 of record JABXJD010003449.1, read on the forward strand.
CTGTAGATTTACTTGGACATTTTAGCCTTTAATTTTAAAATCCTACATCAGAATGGTCCGATATTACCTGTGTGACACCATGGATATGTGATGTCTCACCCAGACTTGGAATGAAGCTGGTTTAACAGGAGGATTCCGTTCTACAGTTGCCTGAAAAAGAGTAAAATATGGCTTTAACAGCCTGAAAAAGATGTCAAATATACTGTAGATTTACTTGGACATTTTAGCCTTTAATTTTAAAAACCTACATCAGAATGGTCCGATATTACCTGTGTGACACCATGGATATGATGTGTTACGCAGACTTGGAATGAAGCTGGCTTAACAGGAGGATTCCGTTCTACAGTTGCCTGAAAAAGAGTAAAATATGGCTTTAACAGCCTGAAAAGATGTCAAATATACTGTAGATTTACTTGGACATTTTAGCCTTTAATTTTAAAATCCTACATCAGAATGGTCCAATATTGACTGTGTGACACCATGGATATGTGATGTTTCTCTCAGACTTGGAATGAAGCTGGTTTAACAGGAGGATTCCGTTCTACAGTTGCCTGAAAAAGAGTAAAATATGGCTTTAACAGCCTGAAAAGATGTCAAATATACTGTAGATTTACTTGGACATTTTAGCCTTTAATTTTAAAAACCTACATCAGAATGGTCCAATATTGACTGTGTGACACCATGGATATGTGATGTTTCTCTCAGACTTGGAATGAAGCTGGTTTAACAGGAGGATTCCGTTCTACAGTTGCCTGAAAAAGAGTAAAATATGGCTTTAACAGCCTGAAAAAGATGTCAAATATACTGTAGATTTACTTGGACATTTTAGCCTTTAATTTTAAAATCCTACATCAGAATGGTCCAATATTGACTGTGTGACACCATGGATATGTGATGTTTCTCTCAGACTTGGAATGAAGCTGGCTTAACAGGAGGATTCCGTTCTACAGTTGCCTGAAAAAGAGTAAAATATGGCTTTAACAGCCTGAAAAAGATGTCAAATATACTGTAGATTTACTTGGACATTTTAGCCTTTAATTTTAAAATCCTACATCAGAATGGTCCAATATTGACTGTGTGACACCATGGATATGTGATGTTTCTCTCAGACTTGGAATGAAGCTGGTTTAACAGGAGGATTCCGTTCTACAGTTGCCTGAAAAAGAGTAAAATATGGCTTTAACAGCCTGAAAAAGATGTCAAATATACTGTAGATTTACTTGGACATTTTAGCCTTTAATTTTAAAAACCTACATCAGAATGGTCCAGTATTGACTGTGTGACACCATGGATATGTGATGTTTCTCTCAGACTTGGAATGAAGCTGGTTTAACAGGAGGATTCCGTTCTACAGTTGCCTGAAAAAGTAAAATATGGCTTTAACAGCCTGAAAAGATGTCAAATATACTGTAGATTTACTTGGACATTTTAGCCTTTAATTTTAAAATCCTACATCAGAATGGTCCAATATTGACTGTGTGACACCATGGATATGTGATGTTTCTCTCAGACTTGGAATGAAGCTGGTTTAACAGGAGGATTCCGTTCTACAGTTGCCTGAAAAAGAGTAAAATATGGCTTTTAATGTCATCCATCTGTAAGTACCTTGTGGTTTATTGTTTTTGCAATGTCAGTGGTCCACGCCTGTTTCAGCATTCCATCACATGGTTTGGCTTGAAAGGTCTCTGGACCCGTCGAGCATTCAACAGTTTGTTGGACTACCGCTACACCGGCCTTGGTCTCTGGGACCCGTCCTGCATTCAAATGTACTTTTCCACTACCGCGACACCGGCCTTGGGTCTCTGGGACCCGTCCTGTATTCAAAATATTTCACTTCTACGCTGACACCGTCATTCGTCTCTGGGACCCGTCCTGCATTCAAATGTATTTTTCCACTACCGCGACACCTTCAGGTCTCTGAGACCCGTCCTGCATTCGAATGTATTTTTCAACTACCGCGACTTGCCTTCGGTCTCTGGGACCCGTCCTCCATTCAAATGTATTTGCAACTACCGCGGCCGGCCTTGGTCTCTGTGACCCGTCCTGCATTCAAATGTATATTTCCAATACGGCGGTGTCGGTCTTGGGTCTCTTGGACCCGACTGCATTTCAGATAATTTTCCACTACAGCGACATTGGCGTCTGGTCTCTGGGACCCGTCTTCATTCAAATGTATTTTCCACTACCGCGGTGTCGGTCTTGGGTCTCTTGGACCCGACTCGCATTGAATGTAATTTTCCAATACAGCGACATTGGCGTCTGGGTCTCTGGGACCGTCTTCATTCAAATGTATTTTCCTACCGCGGAGTCGCCTTCAGGTCTCTGGGACCCGTGCTGCATTCGACTGTGTATTTTCCACTACCGCGGTGTCGGCCCTGGGTCTCTGCGACCCGTCTCGCATTCAACTGTATATTTCCACTACGGCGGTGTCGGCTCTTGGGTCTCTTGGACCCGACTCGCATTGAATGTAATTTTTCCAGTACAGCGACATTGGCGTCTGGGTCTCTGGGACCCGTCCTTCTTTCAAATGTATTTTTCCACTACCGCGAATCGGCCTTGGTCTCTGGGACCCGTGCTGCATTCGACTGTGTATTTCCACTACCGCGTGTCGCCGGGTCTCTGGACCCGTCTCGCATTCGACTGTGTATTTCCACTACCGCAGTGTCGGCCTTGGTCTCTGCGACCCGTCATTCGACTGTATATTTCCACTACGCGCGGTATCGGCCTTGGTCTCTGAGACCCGTCCTGCATTCGAATGTATTTTTAACTACCGCGACACCGGCCTTCGGGCCTCTGGGACCCGTCCTGCATTAAAGTATTTCACTTCTACGCAGATATTCGGCCTTGGTCTCTGGGACCCGTCCTTCATTCAAATGTATTTTTCCACTACGCGGTGTTGGTCTTCGGTCTCTTGGACCCGACTCGCATTGAATGTAATTTTTCCAGTACAGCGACATTGGCGTCTGGGTCTCTGGGACCCGTCCTTCATTCAAATGTATTTTTCCACTACCGCGGAGTCGGCCTTGGGTCTCTGGGACCCGTGCTGCATCGACTGTGTATTTCCACTACCGCGGTGTCGGCCTTGGGTCTCTGACCCGTCTCGCATTCGACTGTGTATTTCCACTACCGTGTCGGCCTTGGTCTCTGCGACCCGTCTCGCGATCGACTGTATATTTCCACTACCGCGGTATCGGCCTTCGGTCTCTGAGACCCGTCCTGCATTCGAATGTATTTTTCAACTACCGCGACACCGGCCTTCGGGCCTCTGGGACCCGTCCTGCATTCGAAAGTATTTCACTTCTACGCGGTATCGGCCTTCGGGTCTCTGGGACCCGTCCTTCATTCAAATGTATTTTTCCACTACCGCGGTGTTGGTCTTGGTCTCTTGGACCCGACTCGCATTGAATGTAATTTTCCAGTACAGCGACATTGGCGTCTGGGTCTCTGGGACCCGTCCTTCATTCAAATGTATTTTTCCACTACCGCGAGTCGGCCTTGGGTCTCTGGGACCCGTGCTCCATCGACTGTGTATTTCCACTACCGCGTTGTGTCGGCCTTGGTCTCTGCGACCCGTCTCGCATTCGACTGTATATTTCCACTACGCGGTGTCGGCCTTGGTCTCTGGGACCCGTCCTGCATTCAAATGTATTTTTCCACTACGCGACACGGCCTTGGGTCTCTGAGACCCGTCCTGCATTCGAATGTATTTTTCAACTACGACACCGGCCTTGGTCTCTGGGACCCGTCCTCCATTCAAATGTATTTTTCCACTACGCGACGCCGGCCTTCGGTCTCTGTGACCCGTCCTGCATTCAAATGTATATTTCCACTACGGCGGTGTCGGTCTTGGGTCTCTTGGACCCGACTCGCATTGAATGTAATTTTCCACTACAGCGACATTGGCGTCTGGGTCTCTGGGACCCGTCCTTCATTCAAATGTATTTTTCCACTACGGTGTCGGTCTTGGGTCTCTTGGACCCGACTCATTTGAATGTAATTTTCCAGTACAGCGACATTGGCGTCTGGGTCTCTGGGACCCGTCCTTCATTCAAATGTATTTTTCCACTACCGCGGAGTCGCCGGGTCTCTGGGACCCGTGCCGTCGACTGTGTATTTCCACTACCGCGGTGTCGGCCTTGGGTCTCTGCGACCCGTCTCGCATTCGACTGTGTATTTCCTACGGCGGTGTCGGTCTTGGTCTCTTGGACCCGACTGCATTGAATGTAATTTTTCCACTACAGCGACATTGGCGTCTGGGTCTCTGGGACCGTCCTTCATTCAAATGTATTTTCCACTACGGAGTCGGCCGCCTTGGTCTCTGGGACCCGTGCTGCATCGACTGTGTATTTCCACTACCGCAGTGTCGGCCTTGGTCTCTGCGACCCGTCTCGCATTCGACTGTGTTTTCCACTACCGCGGTGTCGGCCTTGGTCTCTGGAGACCCGTCTCGATCGACTGTATATTTCCACTACACGCGATATCGGCCTTGGTCTCTGAGACCCGTCCTGCATTCGAATGTATTTTTCAACTACGCGACACCGGCCTTCGGGCCTCTGGGACCCGTCCTGCATTAAAGTATTTCACTTCTACGCGATGTCGGCCTTGGGTCTCTGGGACCCGTCCTTCATTCAAATGTATTTTTCCACTACCGCGGTGTTGGTCTTCGGGTCTCTTGGACCCGACTCCATTGAATGTAATTTTCCACTACAGCGACATTGGCGTCTGGGTCTCTGGGACCCGTCCTTCATTCAAATGTATTTTCCACTACCGCGTTGTCGGCCTTGGTCTCTGCGACCCGTCGCATTCGACTGTGTATTTCCACTACGCGGTGTCGGCCTTGGTCTCTGCGACCCGTCTCGCATTCGACTGTATATTTCCACTACCGCGGTATCGGCCTTGGGTCTCTGAGACCCGTCCTGCATTGAATGTATTTTTCAACTACAGCGACACGGCCTTGGGTCTCTTGGACCCGACCGCATTGAATGTAATTTTCCACTACAGCGACATTGGCGTCTGGGTCCCTGGGACCCGTCCTCCATTCAAATGTATTTTTCCACTACCGCGGTATCGGTCTTGGTCTCTTGGACCCGACTCGCATTGAATGTAATTTTCCACTACAGCGACATTGGCGTCTGGGTCCCTGGGACCCGTCCTCCATTCAAATGTATTTTTCCACTACCGCGACACCGGCCTTCGGGTCTCTGGGACCTGTCCTGCATTGAAAGTATTTCACTTCTACCGCAGTATCGGCCCTCGGGTCTCCGCGACCCGTCCAGCATTCAAATGTATTTTCAACTACGCGACACGGCCTTGGGTCTTTGGACCCGTCTCACATTCAAATGTATTTTTCAACTACCGCGACACCGGCCTTGGGTCTCTGGGACCCGTCCTGCATTCAAAGCATTTCACTTCTACAGCGGTATAGGCCTTGGTCTCTGCGACCCGTCCAGCATTCAAATGTATTTTTCAACTACGCGAACACGGCCTTGGGTCTCTGGGACCCGTCTGCATTCAAATGTATTTTTCAACTACACGCGACCTTCGGTGGTCTCTGGGACCCGTCTTGCATTCAGTGTTTCACATCTACCGCGTATCGGCCTTGGGTCTCTGGGACCCGTCCTTATTCAAATGTATTTTTCCACTACCGCGGTGTCGGTCTTGGTCTCTTGGACCCGACTCGCATTGAATGTAATTTTCCAGTACAGCGACATTGGCGTCTGGGTCTCTGGGACCCGTCCTTCATTCAAATGTATTTTTCCACTACCATGGAGTCGGCCTTGGTCTCTGGGACCCGTGCTGCATTCGACTGTGTATTTCCACTACCGCGGTGTCGGCCTTGGGTCTCTGCGACCCGTCTCGCATTGACTGTGTATTTCCACTACCGCAGTGTCGGCCTTGGTCTCTGCGACCCGTCTCGCATTCGACTGTATATTTCCACTACCGCGGTATCGGCCTTGGTCTCTGAGACCCGTCCTGCGAATGTATTTTTCAACTACCGCGACACGGCCTTGGTCTCTGGGACCCGTCCTCCATTCAAATGTATTTTTCCACTACCGCGACACGGCCTTGGGCCTCTGGGACCCGTCCTGCATTCAAAAGTATTTCACTTCTACCAGAGTATGGCGCCGGGTCTCTGGGACCCGTCCTTCATTCAAATGTATTTTTCCACTACCGCGGTGTCGGTCTTCGGTCTCTTGGACCCGACTCGCATTGAATGTAATTTTCCACTACAGCGACATTGGCGTCTGGGTCTCTGGGACCCGTCCTTCATTCAAATGTATTTTTCCACTACCGCGGAGTCGGCCGGGTCTCTGGGACCCGTGCTCCATCGAACTGTGTTTTCCACTACAGCGTTGTCGGCCTTGGGTCTCTGCGACCCGTCTTGCATTCGACTGTATTTCCACTACCGCGTGTCGGCCTTGGTCTCTGCGACCCGTCTGCATTCGACTGTATATTTCCACTACGCGACATTGCCGTCGGGTCTCTGGGACCCGTCCTGCATTCAAATGTATTTCACTTCTACCGCGACACCGTCATTCGGGTCTCTGGACCCGTCCTGCATTCAAATGTATTTTTCCACTACGCGACACCGGCCTTGGGTCTCTGGGACCCGTCCTGCATTCGAATGTATTTTTCACTACCGCATGACGGCTTCGGGTCTCTGGGACCCGTCCTCCATTCAAATGTATTTTGCCACTACATGGCGGCCTTGGTCTCTGGGACCCGTCCTGCATTCAAATGTATATTTCCACTACCGCGGTGTCGGCCTTGGGTCTCTTGGACCCGACTCGCATTGAATGTAATTTTCCACTACAGCGACATTGGCGTCTGGGTCTCTGGGACCCGTCCTTCATTCAAATGTATTTTTCCACTACCGCGGTGTCGGTCTTGGGTCTCTTGGACCCGACTCGCATTGAATGTAATTTTTCCACTACAGCGACATTGGCGTCTGGGTCTCTGGGACCCGTCCTTCATTCAAATGTATTTTTCCACTACCGCGGAGTCGGCCTTCGGGTCTCTGGGACCCGTGCTGTCGACTGTGTATTTCCACTACCGCGGTGTCGGCGCCGGGTCTCTGACCCGTCTCGCATCGACTGTGTATTTCCACTACGCGGTGTCGGTCTTGGGTCTCTTGGACCCGTCCGCATTGAATGTAATTTTTCCACTACAGCGACATTGGCGTCTGGGTCTCTGGGACCCGTCCTTCATTCAAATGTATTTTTCCACTACCGCGAGTCGGCCTTCGTCTCTGGGACCCGTGCTGCATTCGAATGTGTATTTCCACTACAGCGACATCGGCCTTGGGTCTCTGGACCCGTCTCGCATTCGACTGTGTATTTCCACTACCGCGGTGTCGGCCTTGGGTCTCTGCGACCCGTCTCGCATCGACTGTATATTTCCACTACGCGGTATCGGCCTTGGTCTCTGAGACCCGTCCTGCATTCGAATGTATTTTTCAACTACGCGACACCGGCCTTGGGCCTCTGGGACCCGTCCTGCATTCGAAAGTATTTCACTTCTACCGCGGTATCGGCCTTGGGTCTCTGGGACCCGTCCTTCATTCAAATGTATTTTTCCACTACGCGGTGTTGGTCTTGGGTCTCTTGGACCCGACTCGCATTGAATGTAATTTTCCAGTACAGCGACATTGGCGTCTGGGTCTCTGGGACCCGTCCTTCATTCAAATGTATTTTTCCACTACATGGTCGGCCTTCGTCTCTGGGACCCGTGCTCCATTCGACTGTATTTCCACTACCGCGTTGTCGGCCTTGGTCTCTGCGACCGTCTCGCATTCGACTGTATATTTCCACTACGCGGTGTCGGCCTTCGGGTCTCTGGGACCCGTCCTGCATTCAAATATTTTTCCACTACCGCGACACGGCCTTGGGTCTCTGAGACCCGTCCTGCATTCGAATGTATTTTTCAACTACGCGACACCGGCCTTCGGGTCTCTGGGACCCGTCCTCCATTCAAATGTATTTTCACTACGCGACATTGGCCTTCGGGTCTCTGGGACCCGTCCTGCATTCAAATGTATTTTCCACTACAGCGGTGTCGGCCTTCGGTCTCTTGGACCCGTCTGCATTGAATGTATTTTCCACTACAGCGACATTGGCGTCTGGGTCTCTGGGACCCGTCCTTCATTCAAATGTATTTTTCCACTACCGCGGTGTCGGTCTTGGGTCTCTTGGACCCGACTCGCATTGAATGTAATTTTCCACTACAGCGACATTGGCGTCTGGGTCTCTGGGACCCGTCCTCCATTCAAATGTATTTTTCCACTACGCGAGTCGACGCCTTGGGTCTCTGGGACCCGTGCCGTCGACTGTGTATTTCCAAGCGTATCGGTCTTGGTCTCTTGGACCCGACTCGCATTGAATGTAATTTTCCACTACAGCGACATTGGCGTCTGGGTCTCTGGGACCCGTCCTTCATTCAAATGTATTTTTCCACTACGCGATTCGGCCTTGGGTCTCTGGGACCCGTCCTGCATTCGACTGTGTATTTCCACTACGCGGTGTCGGCCTTCGGGTCTCTGGGACCCGTCTGCATCGAATGTATATTTCCACTACCGCGGTGTCGGCCTTGGGTCTCTGGACCCGTCTCGCATTCGACTGTATATTTCCACTACCGCGACATCGGCCTTGGGTCTCTGGGACCCGTCCTGCATTCGAATGTATTTTTCCACTACGCGACACGGCCTTCGGGTCTCTGGGACCCGTCCTGCATTCGAAAGTATTTCACTACGCGGTATCGGCCTTGGGTCTCTGGGACCCGTCCTTCATTCAAATGTATTTTCCACTACCGCGGTGTTGGTCTTGGTCTCTTGGACCCGACTCGCATTGAATGTAATTTTCCAGTACAGCGACATTGGCGTCTGGGTCTCTGGGACCCGTCCTTCATTCAAATGTATTTTTCCACTACCGAGTCGGCCTTCGGTCTCTGGGACCCGTGCTCCATTCGACTGTGTATTTCCACTACCGCGTTGTCGGCCTTCGGGTCTCTGCGACCCGTCTCGCATTCGACTGTATTTCCACTACCGCGGTGTCGGCCTTGGTCTCTGCGACCCGTCTCGCATCGACTGTATATTTCCACTACCGCGGTATCGGCCTTGGGTCTCTGAGACCCGTCCTGCATTCGAATGTATTTTTCAACTACCGCGACGGCCGGGTCTCTTGGACCCGACTGCGCATTAATGTACCACTACAGCGACATTGGCGTCTGGGTCCCTGGGACCCGTCCTCCATTCAAATGTATTTTTCCACTACGCGGTATCGGTCTTGGTCTCTTGGACCCGACTCGCATTGAATGTAATTTTTCCACTACAGCGACATTGGCGTCTGGGTCCCTGTGACCCGTCCTCCATTCAAATGTATTTTTCCACTACCGACACCGGCCTTGGGTCTCTGGGACCTGTCCTGCATTCAAAGTATTTCACTTCTACGCGATATCGGCCTTCGGGTCTCTGGACCCGTCCAGCATTCAAATGTATTTTTCAACTACCGCGACACCGGCCTTGGGTCTCTGGGACCCGTCTCACATTCAAATGTATTTTTCCAACTACGCGACACCGCGCCGGGTCTCTGGGACCCGTCCTGCATTCAAAGTATTTCACTTCTACCGCGGTATAGGCCTTGGTCTCTGCGACCCGTCCAGCATTCAAATGTATTTTCAACTACGCCATTGGCCTTGGGTCTCTGGGACCCGTCTCGCATTCAAATGTATTTTTCAACTACCGCGACACTGGCCCGGGTCTCTGGGACCCGTCCTGCATTCGAATGTATTTCACATCTACCGCGGTATCGGCCTTGGTCTCTGGGACCCGTCCTTGTTCAAATGTATTTTTCCACTACCGCGGTGTCGGTCTTCGGGTCTCTTGGACCCGACTCGCATTGAATGTAATTTTCCAGTACAGCGACATTGGCGTCTGGGTCTCTGGGACCCGTCCTTCATTCAAATGTATTTTCCACTACGCGGAGTCGGCCTTGGTCTCTGGGACCCGTGCTGCATTCGACTGTGTATTTCCACTACGCGGTGTCGGCCTTCGGGTCTCTGCGACCCGTCTCGCATTCGACTGTGTATTTCCACTACCGATGTCGGCCTTGGTCTCTGCGACCCGTCTCGCATTCGACTGTATATTTCCACTACCGCGGTATCGGCCTTGGTCTCTGAGACCCGTCCTGCATTGAATGTATTTTCAACTACCGCGACACCGGCCTTGGTCTCTGGGACCCGTCCTCCATTCAAATGTATTTTCCACTACCGCGCACCGGCCCGGGCCTCTGGGACCCGTCCTGCATTGAAAGTATTTCACTTCTACCGCAGTATCGGCCTTCGGGTCTCTGGGACCCGTCCTTCATTCAAATGTATTTTTCCACTACCGCGGTGTCGGTCTTCGGGTCTCTGGGACCCGACTCGCATTGAATGTAATTTTCCATACAGCGACATTGGCGTCTGGGTCTCTGGGACCCGTCCTTCATTCAAATGTATTTTTCCACTACCGCGGAGTCGGCCTTCGGTCTCTGGGACCCGTGCTCCATTCGACTGTGTATTTCACTACCGCGTTGTCGGCCTTCGGTCTCTGCGACCCGTCTTGCATTGACTGTGTATTTCCACTACCGCAGTGTCGGCCTTGGTCTCTGCGACCCGTCTCGCATTCGACTGTATATTTCCACTACCGCGGTATCGGCCGGGTCTCTGGGACCCGTCCTGCATTCGAATGTATTTTCCACTACCGCGACACCGGCCTTCGGGTCTCTTGGGCCCGACTCGCATTGAATGTAATTTTCCACTACCGCGACACATTGGCGTCTGGGTCTCTGGGACCCGTCCTCCATTCAAATGTATTTTCCACTACCGCGGTATCGGTCTTGGTCTCTTGGACCCGACTCGCATTGAATGTAATTTTCCACTACAGCGACATTGGCGTCTGGGTCTGACCCGTCCTCCATTCAAATGTATTTTTCCACTACGCGACACCGGCCTTGGGTCTCTGGGACCCGTCCTGCATTCAAAGTATTTCACTTCTACCGCGGTATCGGCCTTGGTCTCTTGGACCCGTCTCGCATTCGAATGTATTTTTCCACTACCGCAACACCGGCCTTGGTCTCTGAGACCCGTCCTGCATTCGACTGTATATTTCCACTACCGCTGTATTGGCATTCGGTCTCTCGACCGTCCAGCATTCGAATGTATTTTTCAACTACCGCGACACCGGCCTTGGGTCTCTGGGACCCGTCCTTCATTCAAATGTATTTTCCACTACCGCGAGTGTCGCCTTGGTCTCTGGGACCCGTGCACGTCAACTGTGTATTTCCACTACCAGCGTGTCGGCCGGTCTCTGGACCCGTCTCGCATTCGACTGTATATTTCCACTACCGCGGTATCGGCCTTGGGTCTCTGAGACCCGTCCTGCATTCGAATGTATTTTTCCAACTACCGCGACACCGGCCTTGGTCTCTGAGACCCGTCCTGCATTCGACTGTATATTTCCACTACCGCTGTATCGGCATTGGTCTCTGCGACCCGTCCAGCATTCAAATGTATTTTTCAACTACCGCGACCTTGGCGCCTGGTCTCTGGGACCCGTCCTGCATTCGAAAGTATTTCACTTCTACCGCTATCGGCGCCGGGTCTCTGGACCCGTCCTCCATTCAAATGTATTTTTCCACTACGCATGGTCGGCCTTGGTCTCTGGGACCCGTGCTGCATTCGACTGTGTATTTCCACTACCGCAGTGTCGGCCTTCGGGTCTCTGCGACCCGTCTGCGATTCGACTGTATATTTCCACTACCGCGGTATCGGCCTTGGGTCTCTGAGACCCGTCCTGCATCGAATGTATTTTTCAACTACGCATGACACGGCCTTGGTCTCTTGGACCCGACTCGCATTGAATGTAATTTTCCACTACAGCGACATTGGCGTCTGGGTCCCTGGGACCCGTCCTCCATTCAAATGTATTTTTCCACTACCGGTATCGGTCTTGGTCTCTTGGACCCGACTCGCATTGAATGTAATTTTCCACTACAGCGACATTGGCGTCTGGGTCCCTGGGACCCGTCCTCCATTCAAATGTATTTTTCCACTACCTGACACCGGCCTTGGGTCTCTGGGACCCGTCCTGCATTCAAAGTATTTCACTTCTACGCGCAGTATCGGCCTTCGGGTCTCTGGACCCGTCCAGCATTCAAATGTATTTTTCCACTACCGCGACACCGGCCTTCGGTCTCTGGGACCCGTCTCACATTCAAATGTATTTTTCAACTACGACCCGGCCTTGGGTCTCTGGGACCCGTCCTGCATTCAAGTATTTCCTTTACTACGCGGTATCGGCCTTCGGGTCTCTGCGGCCCGTCTGCATTCAAATATTTTTCAACTACGCGACATCGGCCTTCGGGTCTCTGGGACCCGTCTCGCATTCAAATGTATTTTTCAACTACGCGGCCGGCCTTCGGGTCTCTGGGACCCGTCCTGCATTCAAAAGTATTTCACACTACCGCAGTATCGGCCTTGGTCTCTGGGACCCGTCCTTCATTCAAATGTATTTTTCCACTACCGCGGTGTCGGTCTTCGGGTCTCTTGGACCCGACTGCATTGAATGTAATTTTCCACTACAGCGACATTGGCGTCTGGGTCTCTGGGACCCGTCCTTCATTCAAATGTATTTTTCCACTACCTGAGTCGACGCCAGGTCTCTGGGACCGTGCTGCATTCGACTGTGTATTTCCACTACGCGGTGTCGGCCGGGTCTCTGACCCGTCTCGCATTGACTGTATATTTCCACTACGCGGTGTCGGCCCGGGTCTCTGCGACCCGTCTCGCACCGACTGTATATTTCCACTACCGCGGTGTCGGCCTTGGTCTCTGAGACCCGTCCTGCATTGAATGTATTTTTCAACTACCGCGACACCGGCCTTCGGTCTCTGGGACCCGTCCTCCATTCAAATGTATTTTTCCACTACCGCGACACCGGCCTTCGGGCCTCTGGGACCCGTCCTGCATTCGAAAGTATTTCACTTCTACCTTATCGGCCTTGGGTCTCTGGGACCCGTCCTTCATTCAAATGTATTTTTCCACTACACGGTGTCGGTCCGGTCTCGAGGACCCACTCTCATTGAATGTAATTTTCCACTACAGCGACATTGGCGTCTGGGTCTCTGGGACCCGTCCTTCATTCAAATGTATTTTCCACTACGCAGTCGGCGCCAGGTCTCTGGGACCCGTGCTCCATTCGACTGTGTATTTCCACTACCGCGTTATCGGCCGGGTCTCTGCGACCCGTCTTGCATTGACTGTGTATTTCCACTACCGGTGTCGGCCTTGGTCTCTGCGACCCGTCTCGCATCGACTGTATATTTCCACTACCGCAGTATCGGCGCCGGGTCTCTGAGACCCGTCCTGCATTCGAATGTATTTTCAACTACGCGACACCGGCCTTGGGTCTCTTGGACCCGACTTCATTGAATGTAATTTTTCCACTACAGCGACAGGCGTCTGGGTCCCTGGGACCCGTCCTCCATTCAAATGTATTTTTCCACTACCGCGGTATCGGTCTTGGGTCTCTTGGACCCGACTCGCATTGAATGTAATTTTCCTACAGCGACATTGGCGTCTGGGTCTCTGTGACCGTCCTCCATTCAAATGTATTTTCACTACGCGACACCGGCCTTCGGTCTCTGGGACCTGTCCTGCATTCGAAAGTATTTCACTTCTACCGCGTATCGGCCTTCGGTCTCTTGGACCCGTCTCGCATTCGAATGTATTTTTCAACTACATAACCGGCCTTCGGGTCTCTGAGACCCGTCCTGCATTCGACTGTATATTTCCACTACCGCTGTATTGGCATTCGGGTCTCTGCGACCCGTCCAGCATTGAATGTATTTTTCCTTCTGCGACATCCGGCCTTGGTCTCTGGGACCCGTCCTTCATTCAAATGTATTTTTCACTACAGCTTGAGTCGGCCGGTCTCTGGGACCCGTGCTGCATTCGACTGTGTATTTCCACTACCGCGGTGTGGCCTTGGTCTCTGCGACCCGTCTCGCATTCGACTGTGTATTTCCACTACGCGATATCGGCCTTGGTCTCTGAGACCCGTCCTGCATTCGAATGTATTTTTCAACTACGCGACACCGGCCTTCGGGTCTCTGGGACCCGTCCTTCGACTGGATATTTCCACTACCGCTGTATCGGTTCGGTCTCTGGGACCCGTCCAGCATTCAAATGTATTTTCCACTACCGCGGTGTCGGCCTTGGTCTCTGGGACCCGTCTGCATTGAATGTATTTCACTTCTACCGCTATCGGCCTTCGGGTCTCTGGGACCCGTCCTCCATTCAAATGTATTTTTCCACTACCGCGGAGTCGGCCTTGGTCTCTGGGACCCGTGCTGCATTCGACTGTGTATTTCCACTACCGCGGTGTCGGCCCGGGTCTCTGCGACCCGTCTCGCATTCGACTGTATATTTCCACTACGCGGTATCGGCCTTCGGGTCTCTGAGACCCGTCCTGCATCGAATGTATTTTTCCACTACGCGACACCGGCCTTCGGGTCTCTTGGACCCGACTCGCATTGAATGTAATTTTCCACTACAGCGACATTGGCGTCTGGGTCTCTGGGACCCGTCCTCCATTCAAATGTATTTTTCCACTACCGCGGTGTCGGTCTTCGGGTCTCTTGGACCCGGCTCGCATTGAATGTAATTTTCCACTAGCATTGGACGTCTGGGTTCTGGGACCCGTCCTCAATAAATGTATTTCCACTACCGCGTCTCGGCCTTCGGTCTCTGGACCCGTCCTGCATTAAAATATTCCACTTCTACGCAGTATCGGCCTTCGGTCTCTGCGACCCGTCCAGCATTCAAATGTATTTTTCAACTACGCGACACCGGCCTTCGGTCTCTGGGACCCGTCTCACATTCAAATGTATTTTCAACTACGCGACACGGCCTTCGGGTCTCTGGGACCCGTCCTGCATTCGAAGTATTTCACTTCTACCGCGGTATCGGCCTTCGGGTCTCTGGGACCCGTCCAGCATTCGAAATATTTTCAACTACCGCCTTTCGGCCTTGGTCTCTGGGACCCGTCTGCATTCAAATGTATTTTTCCACTACCGCGACGCCGGCCTTGGGTCTCTGGGACCCGTCCTGCGATTCAGTGTTTCATCTACGCGTATCGGCCTTCCGGTCTCTGGGACCCGTCCTTCATTCAAATGTATTTTTCCACTACCGCGGTGTCGGCCTTCGGGTCTCTTGGACCCGACTCTGCTAATTTTCCACTACAGCGACATTGGCGTCTGGGTCTCTGGGACCCGTCCTTCATTCAAATGTATTTTTCCACTACCGCGACATTCGGCCTTGGGTCTCTGGGACCCGTGCTGCATCGACTGTGTATTTCCACTACCGCGGTGTCGGCCTTGGGTCTCTGACCCGTCTCGCATTGACTGTATATTTCCACTACCGCGGTATCGGCCTTGGGTCTCTGGGACCCGTCCTGCATTCAAATGTATTTTTCCACTACCGCGGTATCGGCCTTGGGTCTCTGGGACCCGTCCTGCATGAATGTATTTTCAACTACCGCGACATTGGCCTTGGGTCTCTGGGACCCGTCCTCCATTCAAATGTATTTTTCCACTACCGCGACACCGGCCTTGGGGCCTCTGGGACCCGTCTGCATTAATGTATTTCCACTACCGGTATCGGCCTTCGGGTCTCTGGGACCCGTCCTTCATTCAAATGTATTTTTCCACTACCGCGGTGTCGGTCTTGGGTCTCTGGACCCGACTGCATTGAATGTAATTTTTCACTACAGCGACATTGGCGTCTGGGTCTCTGGGACCGTCCCATTCAAATGTATTTTCCACTACCGCGGAGTCGGCCTTGGGTCTCTGGGACCCGTGCTGCATTCGAATGTATTTCCACTACCCGCGTTGTCGGCCTTGGTCTCTGCGACCCGTCTCGCATTCGACTGTATATTTCCTACAGCAGTGTATTCGACGCCGGGTCTCTGCGACCGTCTCGCATTCGACTGTATATTTCCACTACCGCGACATCGGCCTTGGTCTGAGACCCGTCCTGCATTCGAATGTATTTTTCAACTACGCGACACCGGCCTTCGGGTCTCTGGACCCGACTCGCATTGAATGTAATTTTCCACTACAGCGACATTGGCGTCTGGGTCTCTGGGACCGTCCTCCATTCAAATGTATTTTTCACACTACCGCGGTATCGGTCTTCGGGTCACTTGGACCCGACTGCTTTTGAATGTAATTTTCCTACAGCGACATTGGCGTCTGGGTCTCTGGGACCGTCCTCCATTCAAATGTATTTTTCCACTACCGCGACA
>JABXJD010001086.1:0-2500 GCA_013375575.1 Percina caprodes
ACACACTAAAAGTAGTGATTATTTACATGTGGAGTCTGGTGGAGATATGCTGCTCTAAACACGCTAAAAGTAGTGATTATTTACATGGAGTCTGGTGGAGATATGCTGCTCTATACACACTAAAAGTAGTGATTATTTACATGGAGTCTGGTGGGTTTTGGTGATGGTGATTTCTGTTTCATGTTAAACTAAAAGATCTTACTCTTTAACTAAAGGTCTATCTCTGTATGGACATGGTTAACTGAGATCTGATTGGCCCCTGCAGCTGTCAATCATCTAGTAAAAAATAAAACCCTGGTGCACACAGGGTTAATCCCTTCATAATCTAAAAATACTGCAACAATAAGGCAGAGGGACACACACACACACACACACATTTTAAATGGCAGAATTTTAAATGGACTTTGGTGAAACGTTTTTTAAAGCCTGAACACACCCACACAGGTAAAAACCCACCTGTGTGAGAGAGACACACACACACACACACACACACACACACACACACACCTGTGTGAGACAGACAGACAGACACACACACACACACACACACCTGTGTGTCGCTTTCCAGGGCAGAGACGAGCCTCCTGGTCTCCCCCATCAGGACTTCCATGGACTCTCTGCCGCGGAGGTCGGAGGGTGTTTCGGTCCCAGTCCACCACCAGGGTCTGGTAGTAGAGACACCCGCCACCGAGCAGCAGCAGCAGGGAGGCGGAGCAGCACCGGCGGCGGAGCAGCAGTGGAGGGCCCGGAGCAGCACCGGTGGAGCAGCATCCCGCCGGCTGCAGCCCGGAGGCTCCGCATCGGAGAAGATCCTTCACGTCCTCATCTTCATCTCCGCACCGACGGCTGCTGGCTGTAGTCCGCACATGGGGGCGCTCTGATGGATTGTATTCAGGCCGAGTTCACTAGTGGATCCATAAGAGTCTGAAAAAGTTTTAAATCATGTATTACTTCAAACCACTTTCATCAAGAACCAGTCTAATTTTAAAACGCACTGATTCTGTAGGCGGACGCGGATCTCACTGACGCAGGGTTGTCAAACAGTGTTTTATTAAAATAAAAAGGCTTCTGATGCATTAAAGTAAAGCCGAACTCACCAGTAGGTCCGTACGAGTCTGAAACAGGACTCACTCATGGTTGAAGTCCAAACAACTTTCATCAAGAACGGGTCTACTTTAAAAACGTCCTGACAGTAAGGCGGACGCGGATGTAACAGACGGCAGGACTGTTACATTAGATTTCTATTAGAATGAAAAGCCTTCTAAAGTATTACTTTGAAGCCGAATTCACTAGCGGATCCTCGTCCTTCAGTTAAAGTATGAACTCGTTTTAAGTCCAAAGAACAACGAAGAACGAATCACATTCATAAACTCAGACATCTGTGGCGCGGACGCTGCGTGCGCAGTGATCCATCTCCTCGCTTTATTTAAATAAAAACTCTTCTAATCGGTTATGTTCATGTCTAATTTAACAATAGATCATTAAGTATTAACTCACGTTATAAGTCCAACAAACTTGGATTTAAAACAGTTTAAAACACGCTAATTCCTGGTGCAGATGATATTGATGCCGAGTTCACTATTGGATGCAGATTCATCTGAAAACAGAGTTAACTCGAGTGTTAAGTCCAACAACTTGGAGTTAGAAACTCTACGCTGGGTCCGGATCGGACGGAGCCAGACGGGAGCAGAGGGGCAGCCGAAGCGCATCTCACTCAGATCAGAGGACGCCTCTCGTTATCCTGCTGTAGGTCCCGGGGTTTCATCCCAAAATAACAGCCGCCAGTCAGCTACAGCCTCAAAGTCAAACTGGAGCCGTAACGGCGCCGTTACCGTGAACACCGGCCCGGTAACCGGGCTGCAGCTCCGCTCAGAGACGGAGTCTGAAAGGGTTCAAATGGATGAAAAGTGAATGAGGTTTGGTGTCGTCGGAGAAGTTAGAAACAAAGAAGAAGAAGAAGAAGTCCGATTCCCAGTCCTCCAATTCTTCTTCTGCTGTTCTATCAGGATCAGGAGTTGTTCTTCTTCAGAGAAACTGAGCTGCTCTGTAGGAGGTCAGCACCCCCTCCCCCTGAAGAGGAGTTATTCCTGGAACACACACACACACACACACACACACACACACACACACAGAGACACACACAGACACACACACACACATACGACTTCTGTTAGACGTCATTAGAAGTCGTCGTAGGAAACGGATTAAATAACTTTATTTAAAAGACAAAACAAATAAAATCAGAAGAAGAGTTAAGAAAAGAGAAGAACGATGACGTCACTGAACTCTTCCTCAGATAAAGAAATATAAAATATTCTTTTATAATAAGACTCTAAAGCTGGTATTTCAAAATAAAAGATAGATATAAATTGATATTCTCATATACACACATGTATATACATATATGTATATATGTACTACACCTGTAGTACACTACACCTGTAGTACACTACATTTGTAGTAGTGTACTACATCTGTAGTAGTGTACTATAGTGTACAT
>JABXJD010001086.1:7500-17500 GCA_013375575.1 Percina caprodes
CAGACAGACGGACATATACAGACAGACATATACAGACAGAGACAGTTACAGACAGACGGACATATACAGACAGACATATACAGACAGAGACAGTTACAGACAGACGGACATATACAGACAGACATATACAGACAGAGACAGTTACAGACAGACGGACATATACAGACAGACATATACAGACAGACAGACAGGTACCTGGCGTGTTCTCCTTGGAGGCGTCTGATGTGAGCGTGGACAGCAGAGCTTCAGACTTGAACTTCTTCTCTGGAACATGTTCTGTTGTGTGGTGAGTGGGAGCGCTGTACTTCCTCTCTGCAACAACCGGTTAACCCACGTTAACAACTCTGATATCAACACCGTTAACAGCTCTGATATCAACACCGTTAACAGCTCTGATATCAACACCGTTAACAGTTCTGATATCAACACCGTTAACAGCTCTGATATCAACACCGTTAACAGCTCTGATGTCATCACCGTTAACAGCTCTGATGTCATCACCGTTAACAGCTCTGATGTCATCACCGTTAACAGCTCTGATATCAACACCGTTAACAGCTCTGATATCAACACCGTTAACAGCTCTGATGTCATCACCGTTAACAGCTCTGATGTCATCACCGTTAACAGCTCTGATGTCATCGCCGTTAACAGCTCTGATGTCATCACTGTTAACAGCTGATATCATCACCGTTAACAGCTCTGATGTCATCACTGTTAACAGCTGATATCATCACCGTTAACAGCTCTGATGTCATCACTGTTAAGAGCTGATGTCATCACCGTTAACAGCTCTGATGTCATCGCCGTTAACAGCTCTGATGTCATCACTGTTAACAGCTGATATCATCACCGTTAACAGCTCTGATGTCATCACTGTTAACAGCTGATGTCATCACTGTTAACAGCTGATATCATCACCGTTAACAGCTCTGATGTCATCACTGTTAAGAGCTGATGTCATCACCGTTAACAGCTCTGATACCAACACCGTTACCAGCTCTGATGTCATCACCGTTAACAGCTCTGATGTCATCACTGTTAACAGCTGATATCATCACTGTTAACAGCTCTGATGTCATCACTGTTAAGAGCTGATGTCATCACTGTTAACAGTGAGCACTGACCTGATCCAGCCACAGACGGGTCAGTACTTACTCTCAGCGGCCGTGTGTGAGTGGACGTGGTGGTTGTTGACCGGCTGAGACGGACTGTCCATCTCCAAAGATCCTGAGGACATAAACCAGAAGAAGACATTTCATTCAGTCATTGCTGAACCGGAGAGACTCAAAAGGACGTTGATCTGAGTTCACGTTCTCCAGAAAAGGCCACAAATACCTTTTCGTCTTAGTGCTCAAACATCCTCCATAAAATTAGTCAAACACACATTTGTGTGTGTTATATTTGCTCAGATATAACCAATAAACAACCAATCATCATCTTCCATTACCATCCAGTGGCGTGCACGAGTTTATGAACCCAAAACAATGGTGAAGTAGGACTGAGTGGTGGAGGTTGGAACAGCTTTCTATCTTATTTAGTAGAGAAATGGTCATTTATAATCTGTAACTTGCAGCTCTTTGAGTAACAACATCTTTAATTATGTTTATGTTGTAATTTTTAATGTCCATTTGTCTTTTAGTTGTTTAACTGTGTTGTTGTTGTTGTTGTTGTTGTTGTTGTTGTTGTTGTTGTTGTTGTGTGTCTGTTGGAACTCTCGCAGCAAAGTTACTCGGTGTCCAACACTAATTTCTCCTTAGCGAGAATGATAAAGATACTTTGACTTTGAACTCGGCCGGTGCCTAAAAGCACGGAACCGGGTTCCAGCCCGGGACCTGGCACGGGACCCGGCCCGGGATCTGGCACGGGACCCGGCCCGGGACCTGGCCTGGGACCCGGCCCTAGTTGGGCGCGAGACGGGGTTGAACTCCGAGATGCAGAAGCTGCGGAGGGACTCACGTCTCTCCAGGACCTCGGTGATGCCGGCGTTGTCGGCCTCCAGCTCCATCTTGAACTTGGCCAGTTCCTGGTCCAGTTTACGCAGGTGACGGTCCACCTGGACACAGTCAGGACATTTAGCTCAGCTGTGTGTGCGTGTATCTGTGTGTGTGTGTGTATTTATCTCTCTTTCCTTTACTCACCAGATCATAAATCTGATTGGCCAGCTGGACTTTCTCGTCTGCGTCTTCCAAAGCTTTGTAATAATCCTGAAACACAGTTTATATAATCAACGCCTGTAGTTACAGTACGTAACCATCTTCATCGTTAAGAAGCCACGCCGAATACTACGAGGCAAATACTACCAGACGAATACTACGAGGTAAATACTACCAGACGAATACTACGAGGCGAATACTACCAGACGAATACTACGAGGCAAATACTACCAGACGAATACTACGAGGTAAATACTACGAGGTAAATACTACCAGACGAATACTACGAGGCAAATACTACCAGACGAATACTACGAGGTAAATACTACGAGGCAAATACTACCAGACGAATACTACGAGGTAAATACTACCAGATAAATACTACGAGGTAAATACTACCAGACGAATACTACGAGGCGAATACTACCAGACGAATACTACGAGGTAAATACTACCAGACGAATACTACGAGGTAAATACTACCAGATCAGATACTACGAGGCAAATACTACCAGACGATACTACGAGGCGAATACTACCAGACAAATACT
Source organism: Percina caprodes (assembly GCA_013375575.1). Classification (NCBI taxonomy): domain Eukaryota; kingdom Metazoa; phylum Chordata; class Actinopteri; order Perciformes; family Percidae; genus Percina; species Percina caprodes. The sequence goes on from JABXJD010001086.1 coordinate 10,208, forward strand.
ACGAGGTAAATACTACCAGACGAATACTACAAGGCGAATACTACCAGACGAATACTACGAGGTAAATACTACCAGACGAATACTACGAGGTAAATACTACCAGACGAATACTACGAGGCGAATACTACCAGACGAATACTACGAGGCGAATACTACCAGACGAATACTACGAGGCGAATACTACCAGACGAATAGTACGAGGTAAATACTACCAGACGAATACTACGAGGTAAATACTACCAGACGAATACTACGAGGCGAATGTACGAAGCAACAGAAGAAAGGAACACATTACTACAGCCCGGCCAATACGAGGCATCTCCCAATCTATCGGTATCTGCATGGGGGGGGGGTCACCAGACACCTCCCGATACGATATCATCCCAATAATTATGCCACGATACCATATTACTGCGATTTTAAACATATTGCAATATTAACCTTTTTTCCAACTTCAAATTTTTCTCCAAAAGGAAACATCAACATCTGTTTCTTCTAAAAAAAAACATTTCTCTCTTTATCGCTGCAGAACGGGACAAGCTGACAACACATTATTATATATAATATATATATAATAACACCATCCATACTTGTGTCTGTGTATCGATACAGTATTACCACTGAAAGTATAATATATAATATACTATGCTGTATCGACCCCCCCATCTGCATTTATAATGGACATTAAAAAGTGTCCCGACCTTCTTAATGACCTCCATCTGCTCTTCTCTCCACTCGGGCTTGTTCTTCTTGGCGTTGACGAAGAACTCGATCACCTTCTGCTCCAGCTGATCCGTGGCGTCTCCACGGGACAAAGACAAACAGGAAGTAAGCTGTCACGCTCACTTCACAAAATAAAAGTCTAAATTATACACAGGAACAGTTATGTCCCGATGACTTCGTGGACACAATAAAACTCTGAGGCTAAGAGACGGACACGAGAGAGAAAAGAGCCATCAAATATATTTAACTACAAATGTGTGTGTGTGTGTGTGTATGTATATATATATATATATATATATATATATATATATATATATATATGATTGCAGTTCTTTAACTTTTGTCTTTAAGCTTTTTGAGTGTTAATTATTATTTATTATCTTCTCTACCTTCTCTTCTCTTAGACACAGACATGGAGACAACGGTCCAAAATGATGAGGAAAACGGACAAAAAAAGCACCACAAAAAGGGACAGACATCCTGTACAAAGACACTCAAAACGCATGGGAAAACCCCTTAAAATTTTATGTAAAATGTCACATTTTCTTGGGGAGGGACGCCTAAACTAACTCCCATCTGCTGTTTCCATGGTGACAACAGAATGTCAGCAGGCTCAGCTAACATGCTAATTAGCTAGACTCTTGTTCAACTAAAGCGTTGCAGAGCCTTTAGCTGTGTGTGTCCATATATATATATATATATATATATATATATATATATATGTGTGTGTGTGTGTGTGTGCGTGTGCGTGCGTGCGTGTGCGTACTCTGTACTTGCAGGTCCATCTCCCTCATTTCCGTGAACCTATCGCGGAGGTCCATGGGAAGCTGCTCGATCACTGCGGGAGACAAACAGCGGCTAGCTGTTAGCACGGCTAGGCTAACGGCCGGGGCCGACAAATAACACACATTTAATGCACAAAACCGCCCAAAAGCCCCGCCGCCGCTCGCTCGCGGCCCCATACTCACTCTCGAGGTAATCTTCCAGGTACAACATCGCGGCAACTTCGACGTTTTTCGCGTTTTATGAAACAATTCTCTTCTTTCAATATGGCGCCGCCAGCCGCTGTATCTCTCACGGTCAGAAAAAACGACGCCGTGAAAGTGATGTCAGAGGTTGTGACGCAAACGGCTGCCGGTGTTCTGATTGGTTGAAACTTACGCGGGCGTTGATTTGCGTTCTGAGAACAGATGCCTTATGGGAGTTGTAGTTTAAAACAAGCGTAGCTCTTTTCTTATGTAGAAACATTATCCCAAAATGATTTAAATTTGAAGTATTTATTTGTTGTATCGTAAATGTTAGTATCAATAGTTTGACACCAATCTATGTTGATAGTTGTGATGATATTGCGTATATTACAGTATATATATATATATATATATATATATATATATATATAAAGTGTATTAACACAACAGAAGCATAAAAATAAACAATAAATAATAATAATAATAATAATAATAATAATAATAAATCACATATGAAAAACTACTATTATATTAGTAACATTAGTATGTAGGCCTACACTATAAAAACTAATATTAATAATATTAATTATTATTACTGTTGTCGGTAGCAACACAGTCAAACTCAAATGATTCATTCAACTAGTTAATATTAACATGTAACACATCATATTATAACTTATAGGGGGAGGGGTCAGAACATAAAGATTATACTTCTGTCTCTCTGTCTGTCTCTCTGTCTGTCTGTCTGTCTGTCTGTCTCTCTGCCTGTCTGTCTGTCTGTCTCTCTGTCTGTCTCTCTGTCTGTCTGTCTGTCTGTCTCTCTGCCTGTCTGCCTGTCTGTCTCTCTGTCTGTCTGTCTGTCTGTCTGTCTGTCTGTCTGTCTCTCTCTCTGTCTGTCTGTCTGTCTGTCTGTCTGTCTCTCTGCCTGTCTGTCTCTCTGTCTGCCTGTCTGTCTGTCTCTCTGCCTGTCTGTCTCTCTGTCTGCCTGTCTGTCTGTCTCTCTGCCTGTCTGCCTGTCTGTCTCTCTGCCTGTCTGTCTGCCTGTCTGTCTGTCTCTCTGCCTGTCTGCCTGTCTGTCTGTCTGTCTGTCTGTCTGTCTGTCTGTCTGTCTCTCTGCCTGTCCCCCCCCCCTTGCAGTTTCCTCTCCAACCCACCAACAGAGAGATGAGTGTGTGTCCTGCTGACCCCGCGGCTCTGCGGCTGGAGGCGGACACATTCCTCCCCGCTCCCCCAGGACTCCGGGTGTGCTGCTCGCATTTAATTAAGAAGAAGAAGCAGCAGCAGGACGGGACAGCGCCCCGCCGCCCTCAGGCTGCTCCAGATACAAACACACCCGAGCCTGCGGACCCTTGCTCGGCTGTTCCGCAGCGAGGAGCCGTTCCTGCGGAGGACTGCGCCTGTGGAGCGGGCTGGAGAGGCGTCACCGCGCGCTGCTGGCTGGCTCTAATCTTCCCTTTGATTTAAATGGGATTTAACCAGTTTTGGAGTGTCGCTTTGGAGTTTTGGGATCCCAGAACTAACCCTAACCCGGAATAAGTCCCGAGCAGAAACGTGTTCCTCCGCTGCTAAGTGAGTGATGATTGATTTGGAAACGTCAGCTCCGCACACTCCATCATCCCGGGGGGGCTGAGGGAAAGTAAGAAACCACCTGTTGTGGAAGATTCCTGGAGCTTGTCACGGATAAAGCCGAGCTGCTGAAACCAGACTCCGGACAGAGCCGAGTGAGAGCGGAATGCGGGTTCGGGTTCGGGTTTTACGCACGGAGCGGACGCGCCTCTCCCCGCACAGCGCCAGTGTCTCCGGGGGGCTCCGCGGTGTGTGTCTGCAGTGACCATGTTGCCATGGTGTCCCGGGCTCAGGTGAGCTGCACGGCGGCGGGATGGCTCGCGAGGACGCGGTGAGGTGTCTGCGCTGTCTGCTGTACGCGATCAACCTGCTGTTCTGGGTGAGAGGAGCGGACCTGGACCCGGACCTGGATCCGGATCAGCTCTGCATACATGGCTAATAAGATTTTATTTTTTAAGGAATAAGAAAAATAAACCATAAATAGATAAAGAAAAGGAAATACCGGCAGTATAAAACTGTAATGTATAAAATCCCATATGAAATACTACTATTATATTAGTAATATTAGTATGTAGGCCTACACTATAAAAACGAATATTAATAATATTATTAATTATTATTATTGTTGTTGTCGTTAGCAACACAGTCAAACTCAAATGATTCATTCAACTAGTTCACTTGATATTTTTAGTTGATACAAATAAGCATTTTACAGTGTACATACAGTATATATTTTATATATTTCACTGTTGTTTATGCTGTATAACACATTAACATGTAACACAACACATTAACATGTAACACAACACATTAACATGTAACACAACCCATTAACATGTAACGCAACACATTAACATGTGACGCAACATATTAACATGTAACGCAACACATTAACAAGTAACACAACACATTAACAAGTAACACAACACATTAACATGTAACACAACACATTAACAAGTAACACAACACATTAACAAGTAACACAACACATTAACATGTAACACAACACATTAACAAGTAACACAACACATTAACAAGTAACACAACACATTAACATGTAACACAACACATTAACATGTAACACAACCCATTAACATGTAACGCAACACATTAACATGTAACGCAACACATTAACATGTAACACAACACATTAACATGTAACAACACATTAACATGTAACACATTAACATGTAACACATTAACATGTAACACATTAACATGTAACACATTAACATGTAACACAACACATTAACATGTTAACATGTAACACAACACATTAACAAGTAACACAACACATTAACATGTAACACATTAACATGTAACACATTAACATGTAACACATTAACATGTAACACATTAACATGTAACACATTAACATGTAACACAACACATTAACATGTTAACATGTAACACAACACATTAACAAGTAACACAACACATTAACATGTAACACATTAACATGTAACACAACACATTCACATGTAACACAACACATTAACATGTAACGCAACACATTAACATGTAACGCAACACATTAACATGTAACACAACCCATTAACATGTAACACAACCCATTAACATGTAACGCAACACATTAACATGTAACGCAACACATTAACATGTAACGCAACACATTAACATGTAACACAACACATTAACATGTAACAACACATTAACATGTAACACATTAACATGTAACACATTAACATGTAACGCAACACATTAACATGTAACACAACACATTAACATGTTAACATGTAACACAACACATTAACATGTAACACAACACATTAACAAGTAACACAACACATTAACATGTAACACAACACATTAACATATAACACATTAACATGTAACACAACACATTAACATGTAACACAACACATTAACATGTAACACAACACATTAACAAGTAACACAACACATTAACATGTAACACAACACATTAACATGTAACACAACCCATTAACATGTAACACAACACATTAACATGTTAACATGTAACACAACACATTAACATGTAACACAACATACACTACAGACCAGAAGTCTGACCCCCCTTCTCCTCCAATGGGTCTCCTTTATCTTCATGACTATTTCCATTGTAGGTTCTCACTGAAGCATCAGAACTATGAATGAACTCATGCGGAATTATGGACTTAACAACAAAGTAGAAATACCTGAAAACATGTCTTATATTCTAGTTTCTTCAGGGTACCCCACCAATCAGCTAAGAGAAGAGAAACGAGCGGCCATCATTACTTTAAGAAATGAAGTCAGTCGGTCCGGAAAATTATGAAAACTTTGAATGTGTCCCCAAGTGGAGTCGCAAAAACCATCAAGCGCTACAACAAAACTGGCTCACATGAGGACCCCCCCCAGGAAAGGAAGACCCAGAGTCCCCTCTGCTGCTGAGGATAAGTTCATCACATGAGGACCCCCCAGGAAAGGAAGACCCAGAGTCCCCTCTGCTGCTGAGGATAAGTTCCTCTGAGTCTCCAGCCTCAGAAATCAGTTCCAGCAGCTCAGATTAGAGAGCAGATGATAGCACACAGAGTTCTAGCAGCAGACTCATCTCTAGAACAACTGGTAGAGGAGACTGGATCAGACCTTCATGGTCCAATGGAGCTAGGACACCACGGCTAAGGAGAGGAAACAAGGCTAGGAAACCATGGCTAAGGAGAGGAAACAAAGCTAGGAAACTACGGCTAAGGGGAGGAAACAAAGCTAGGAAACCACGGCTAAGGAGAGGAAACAAGGCTAGGAAACCACGGCTAAGGAGAGGAAACCACAGCTAAGGAGAGGAAACAAGGCTAGGAAACCACGGCTAAGGAGAGGAAACAAGGCTAGGAAACCACTGCTAAGGAGAGGAAACAAGCAGAAGAGATCTGTTTCGACCAGAAACACAAGGAATGGACATTAGACCAGTGGGAATCTGGGCTCTGGTCTGATGAGTCCAGGTTTGAGATCTTTGGTTCCAACCGCCGTGTCTTTGTAACGGAGAAAAGGTGACGGATGGATTCTACATGCCTGGTTCCCACCAAGGAGCATGGAGGAGGAGGTGTGATGGTGGGGGGGGGGGTCTTTGCTGGTGACACTGTTGGGGATTTATTCCAAATTGAAGGCCTCCTGAACCAGCATCCTGCAGCGGCATGCCATCCCATGCCGGTAGTTGGACCATCATTTATTTTCCAACAGGACAATGACCCCAAACACCCCTCCAGGCTGGGTAAGGGCTATTGGACCAAGAAGGAGAGTTATGGAGTGCTGCGCCTCCACAGTCCCCAGACCTGAACCCAATCCAGATGGTTTGGGGAGACCTGGACCGCAGAGTGAAGGCAAAGGGCCGACAAGTGCTGAGCATCATGGGAACTCCTTCAAGACTGTTGGGAAACCATTTCAGGTGACGACCTCTTGAAGCTCATCAAGAGAATGCCAAGAGTGTGTAAAGGGGGGGGGGGGACCCTGAAGAAACTAGAATATAAGACATGTTTTCAGTTATTTCTACTTTGTTGTGAAATAATACATAATTATATAATTCCACATATAACATATATATATATTTTTTTTTCCGGTATATATTCCTGATCATCCATAACAACATGTGCCTTTATGTGAACGGAGCAGAGCCAGATCCCACCCCTGTGCATTCTGGGAAATGGAGGAGCTGAGATGTGTCCGCAGACGTTGACCCAGTTACTACATATATATTTAGACCATGTAGTAGAATACTTTCCTCTGAAACGGGAGGAGGACGCACGGAGTAGCATCTAGTGGAGCTAAATGGAAGGCTATGAAATATACTGCATGTAATATATAATATATATAATATAATATATTATATTATATTATATTATATATATTATAAAACATATATTATAAAACATATATATTATATAATATAAAATGTGTGTTGTGTTTGTGTTGTTGGTCCAGCTGATGTCAGTGTGTGTGTTGGGAGTCGCCGCATGGATCAGAGACTCACTGAACACCGTGCTGACCCTGACAGCCCACACCAGGTACACACACACACACA
>JABXJD010001086.1:22500-25000 GCA_013375575.1 Percina caprodes
GACACACACAGACCTCTACACACACACACACACACACACACACACACACACACACACAGACGTCTACACACACACAGACCTCTACACACACACACACACAGACCTCTACACACACACACACACACACACACCTCTACACACACACACACACACACACACACCTCTACACACACACACACACACCTGCTCATCAGATTTTTTATTTAATTTAATGTTAAAAAATAATTTCAATTTTTTTTCTTTTTTAAATGAAATTATGAATTTCTCCAAATATTAAAATAATGTTTTTAATGAGATCTCGTTGGAGGGGGGCTGGGTCTCCCTTAGAGACCGGGTCCCTAGGCCTCGGGGAAGACCAGGACTAGGTGGAGGGTCCAGCTGGGAGGAGGCCTAAGGGAAGACCAGGACTAGGTGGAGGGTCCAGCTGGGAGGAGGCCTCAGGGAAGACCAGGACTAGGTGGAGGGTCCAGCTGGGAGGAGGCCTCAGGGAAGACCAGGATTAGGTGGAGGGTCCAGCTGGGAGGAGGCCTCAGGTAAGACCAGGACTAGGTGGAGGGTCCAGCTGGGAGGAGGCCTCAGGGAAGACCAGGATTAGGTGGAGGGTCCAGCTGGGAGGAGGCCTCAGGGAAGACCAGGACTAGGTGGAGGGTCCAGCTGGGAGGAGGCCTCAGGGAAGACCAGGACTAGGTGGAGTGTCCAGCTGGGAGGAGGCCTCAGGAAGACCAGGACTAGGTGGAGGGTCCAGCTGGGAGGAGGCCTCAGGGAAGACCAGGACTAGGTGGAGAGTCCAGCTGGGAGGAGGCCTAGATGAAGACCAGGACTAGGTGGAGAGTCCAGCTGGGAGGAGGCCTCAGGGAAGACCAGGACTAGGTGGAGAGTCCAGCTGGGAGGAGGCCTAGATGAAGACCAGGACTAGGTGGAGAGTCCAGCTGGGAGGAGGCCTAGATGAAGACCAGGACTAGGTGGAGAGTCCAGCTGGGAGGAGGTCTAGATGACCCAGAGAAGGCTCCGCGACCACATGAAGGTGGAGAGGATGGAACCAAATTAACAAACAAAACAAACAAAAATAAAAAACAAAAAATATAAATATATATATATTTATATAAAAAATAAATAAATAAATAAAACATTAAATTAAATACATAAAAAACAAACAAAATACAAAACAGATACAGTGTTTCCATGACAACAGAAACCGACTGAAGACCAGCAGACGTGTCGCTTTAAAAGGAAAATATTTTATTAATTATTCAATTATCAACATAACACGCAAATGAAAACTATAATTCATCAAAACATCTTCAGAAGTTCCTCCTCGATCATGCATGTGTCGGGAAAATATCACGATAACGCTAACTCTACGTTATCGTTATCGTGATAACGTTGACTCTACGTTATAACGCTAACGTTGACTACATAAGACACGACAATGGAAATATAAATAATATAATAATATAAAAAAGGCTGCACCTCCCCCACTACATTGGGTTTAAGGGAAATGAGAGGGGGAACACCAGAGCAGGGGGAATGGGGGGAGACACCAGAGCAGGGGAATGAGAGGGGAGACACAGAGCAGGGGAATGAGAGGGGAACACCAGAGCAGGGGGAATAGAGGGGAAAACACCAGAGCAGGGGGAATGAGAGGGGGAACACCAGAGCAGGGGGAATGAGAGGGGTGCACCAGAGCAGGGAATGAGAGGGAAACACCAGAGCAGGGGGAATGAGAGGAAACACCAGAGCAGGGGAATGAGAGGGGGAACACCAGAGCAGGGGGAATGAGAGGAAACACCAGAGCAGGGGGAATGAGAGGGGGAACACCAGAGCAGGGGGAATGAGAGGAAACACCAGAGCAGGGGGAATGAGAGGAAACACCAGAGCAGGGGAATGAGAGGGGGACACCAGAGCAGGGGAATGAGAGGGGGAAACACCAGGCAGAATGAGAGGGTGCACACCAGAGCAGGGGGAATGAGAGGAAACACCAGAGCAGGGGGAATGAGAGGGGTACACCAGAGCAGGGGAATGAGAGGGGGAGACACCAGAGCAGGGGGAATGAGAGGGGGTACACCAGAGCAGGGGAATGAGAGGAAACACCAGAGGGGGGAATGAGAGGAGACACCAGAGCAGGGGAATGAGAGGGGAACACCAGAGCAGGGGAATGAGAGGGGAGACACCAGAGCAGGGGAATGAGAGTGAGCATGAGGAAAGAGAGGACGTAGTAGAATATTTTCCTTTCTAACCTAAGGAGCGGGGGGGCTGAAGATGATTTACGACACTGTGAAGCACGACTACAGCACATGTAGAATAATAATAATAATAATAATAATAATAATAATAATAATAATAATAATAATAATAAATCTCTTTTCTTTATTTTACAACCAGAAATCAACAACATGATTCCATCAGGCAGCTTTACAGGAAACACCCGGAGACGTTATTGACAAGCAGGGTGGATGGAGGGTAGCCCCCTTCATGCAGGAAGGGGGTCTTAAACAGGAAG
>JABXJD010001086.1:35000-40000 GCA_013375575.1 Percina caprodes
TCCTTTCTCCCCTCCTCCCTCCCCTCCTCCTCTCCCCTCCTCCTCTCCTTTCTCCCCTCCTCCCCTCCGCTCCTCCTCCTCTTCCTCCCCTCCTTTCTCCTCGTTCCCTCCTCTCTCTCCTGCCCTCCTCCCTCCTCTCCTCCCCTCTCTCTCCTCCTCCCTCCTGTGTGTAAGTGTATTTGTATGTGTGTGTGTGTGTGTGTATGTGTGCATGTGTATGTGTGTACGTGTATGTGTGTGTATATGTGTGTATGTGTGTGTGTGTGTGTATGTGTGTGTATGTATGTGTGTGTGTATGTATGTATGTGTGTATGTATGTATGTATATATATATATATATATATATATATATATATATATATATATATATATATATATATATATATATATATATACGTATATATATTTATGTTATGTAATCGGGTATGAGTTAATAGGAAATGTGCAATCATGATGAACATGAAGTGCAATACGGGGGAGGGTCCTCTTCTGTTCTTCTGTGAATGTGAGGAAAGGCGGGGTGGAGGACGAGGAAAAGGATGGGGGAGGGATAAGAGGACGGGGATGAGAGGACGGGGAAGTGAATGTGAGGACGGGGGTGATGTGAGGACGGGGGAGGGATGAGAGGCAGAGGATGAGAGGGGAGGATGAGGCGAGGGGGCGAAGGGAGAGTGTGAGGAAGGGGAGGGATGAGAGGACAGAAGTGAATGTGAGAAGGGGAGGGATGAGAGGCGGGGAGTGAATGTGAGGACGGGGATGAGAGACGAGGAAGGGGAGAGGGAGTGAATGAGAAGGAGGGATGAGGAGGGGAAGGATGAGAGGACAGGGGATGAGAGGACGAGGAGTGGGCGGAGAGTGAATGTGAGGACGGGGAGGATAAGAGGACGGGTGAGAGGACGGGGGAGTGAATGTGAGAAGGGGAGGGATGAGAGGACGGGGAGTGAATGTGAGGACGGGGAGGATAAGAGGACGGGTGAGAGGACGGGGAGTGAATGTGAGAAGGAGGGATGAGGACGGGGAGTGATGTGAGGACGGGGATGAGAGGACGAGGAGTGGGGGGAGTGAATGTGAGAGGGAGGGATGAGAGGACGGGGAGGGATGAGAGGACAGGGGGATGAGAGGACGGGGGAGCGGGGAGTGAATGTGAGGACGGGGAGAGGATAAGAGGACGGGTGAGAGGGCGGGGAGTGAATGTGAGGAAGGGGAGGGATGAGAGGACGGGGGGAGTGAATGTGAGGACGGGGGAAGGATAAGAGGACGGGTGAGAGGACGGGGGGAGTGAATGTGAGGAAGGGGGAGGGATGAGAGGACGGGGGAGTGAATGTGAGAAGGGGGAGGGATGAGAGGACGGGTTAGTGAATGTGAGAGGGGAGGGATGAGAGGACGGGGGAGAATGTGAGGACGGGGGATGAGAGGACGAGGGAGTGGATGGGAGTGGATGTGAGGAAGGGGGAGGGATGAGAGGACGGGGAGTGAATGTGAGGAATGGGGAGGGATGAGAGGACGTGGGGGAGTGAATGAGAGGACGGGGGAGTGATGAGAGGACGGGGGGGGTGAATGTGAGGACGGGGGATGAGAGGACATGGGGGAGTGAATGTGAGGACGGGGAGTGATGAGAGACGGGAGTGAATGTGAGGAAGGGGATGAGAGGACGGGGGTGAATGTAAGGATGGGGGAGTGATGAAAGGACGGGGATGAGAGGAAGGGAGGGATGAGAGGACAGGAGGGATGAGAGGACGGGGGGATGAGGGGGGGGATGAGAGGAAGGGGGAGGATGAGAGGACGGGGGAGGGATGAGAGGACGGGGAGGACAGAGGACGGGGAGTGATGAGAGGACGGGGAGTGAATGAGAGGACGGGGGAGGGATGAGAGGACGGGGGGAGTGAATGAGAGGACGGGGGGATGAGAGGACGGGGGAGTGATGAGAGGACGGGGGGAGTGAATGAGAGGACGGGGGAGGGATGAGAGGACGGGGGGAGGGATGAGAGGACGGGGGAGTGATGAGAGGACGGGGGGAGTGAATGAGAGGACGGGGGAGGGATGAGAGGACGGGGGGGATGTTCATTGAAGCGATGGATGAGATAATGTATGATCATGTTTCTATGTAGGTTAACTCGATAAACCGTGTGACTTCCCAGAACCCTCTCCTCTTCCTACTGGACCCTCTCCTCCAGGACCCTCTCCTCCTCCTACTGGACCCTCTCCTCCAGGACCCTCTCCTCCTCCTACTGGACCCTCTCCTACTGGACCCTCTCCTCCTCCTACTGGACCCTCTCCTACTGGACCCTCTCCTCCTCCTACTGGACCCTCTCCTCCTCCTCCAGTAGCCTCTCCTCCTCCTCCAGTACCCTCTCCTCCTCCTACTGGATCCTCTCCTCCTCCTCCAGGACCCTCTCCTCCTCCTACTGGACCCTCTCCTCCAGGACCCTCTCCTCCTCCTACTGGACTCTCTCCTCCAGGACCCTCTCCTCCTCCTACTGGACCCTCTCCTCCAGGACCCTCTCCTCCTCCTTCTGGACACTCTCCTCCTCCTACTGGACCCTCTCCTCCTACTGGACCCTGTCCTCCTCCTACTGGAAGGACAGGAGACAGGCTTATATCTTATATCTTACAATATGTCTTTTTTTATTTTATCTTTAATCTTTTATTTTGGGAATCTGAAAGACAACTGTTTGTCCCGCCCCCTCGGATTGTGCCCAGCCAATGGGGAACCCCCCCAGACAGACTGACTCCACCCACCCAGCCAATGGGGAGCCCCCAGACCACCACCTGGCTGTCAGGGTAGGGGACAGACATCAGAGATTTCCTCACAAACAGAACTTCTTCAGCCAGAAACATCAGAATAAAACGACTAAAAACGACTTCAGCAGAGTTTACGGCTTTGAAGACATGCAACAACTTCTGGATCGATCAGCCGCTAAAACCAGAGGAACCCATAGGAACCCAGAGGAAACCAGAGGAACCCAGAGGAAACCAGAGGAACCCATAGGAACCCAGAGGAAACCAGAGGAAACCAGAGGAACCCAGAGGAAACCAGAGGAACGCCAATGGGACTTTGGTATCGGGACTTTCTCAACATGAAAGTGACCGGAGCTGCAAAGATTAACGGATGAGTTCGGATCGACCAAAAAAACAAAGTGTGTCTCAGCCAATCAACAGACTGGATCTGGATCTGGATCTGGATGTAAATCTAAATCTGGATCTGAATCTGAGTTCACATGATGGTTAAAGAAACTTCTGGAAGCATTGGAAACCCGATAAAGGATTCCTCAGCTACTGTAACATCTGGAGACAGATGGCAGACAGAGAGACAGACAGACAGACAGACAGAGAGACAGACAGAGACAGAGAGACAGACAGAGACAGACAGACAGACAGAGAGACAGACAGACAGAGAGACAGAGAGACAGACAGAGAGACAGACAGCGACTCCAATGGGACCTTTGCATTGGGACTAAACTCCAAGAAATAAAGATTTTAACAGAAAGCCATGACTCACCCCAGCGTTGTCATGGTGACGATGGTGTACCAGAAGGCGGCGGGGATGCTGGTGAACTTGCTGGCGCTGGAGCCCTTCTCGGCGTAGAACATGACGGTGGCGAAGATGATGATGGCCATGGTGAGGGAGAAGAGCAGGAAGCCCAGCTCCGAGGCGCAGCTCTTCAGCGTGTAGCCCAGGATCCGCAGCCCCGCCGAGTGCCGCGAGAACTTGAAGATCCGAAACACCCGGAAGACACGGAGCGTCACGGCGCCGCTCACGTCCTCGTTGTCCGTCATGACGAGGCCGATGTAGTACGGCATGATGGCCACCACGTCGATCACCGACATCACGCTCTTCACGAAGCGGCACCGGCTCGGCGCCACCATCAGGCGCAGCAGGTACTCCACCGTGAAGATCAGCACGCACGCCGTGTCCAGGCAGAAGAACGCCAGCGCGTGGCGCTCGCGCCGACACCGCCGCGCGTGCTGGGCCCCCGCGCGGCACCGTCTCCACCACGTTGGCGAGCACCGACACGGCGATGAAGAAGCCGGTGGCGTAGTAGAAGACCAGTGCCATGGTGGAGGTGTGCGGGTTCTCGAATGCGCGCCACATCGTCTCCCTGAAGCTCAGCTCCGCCGCAACCACATCATTGGCGGGTCCGCGTCCTCGTCGTCCTGGATACGCTCCTGGTTCTCGCGGCGCCGGTCCTGTACTCCTCGTAGCAGCAGTCGCCGATGATCTCGGGATGATGCCGGCGCCAGCTCCTCGTCGTGCGCCGAGATGCACTCCTGCCGCGGGTAGTGCAGCTGCCCCGTGCGGTAGAAGTTGAGGATGTGGCGGAAGATGTCGGGGTCGCGGTCGAAGAAGTACTCATTGGCATCGGCGTGGAAGAAGAAGTCGCGCTCCGTGCTGCCGAGCAGCGTGTCGGGGAACTTCTCCAGCGTGGCGAGCCACGTCTGGAACCTGGTGCCGCTGACGTTGAGCACGATGAGCCCGGCGGGCTGCGGGCGCCGTGGCTCTTTCGGCTGCGCCGGCATCGGCGCGGCGGCCACCGGCATCCAGCCGATGGCCGCGCGGCGGGCAGCCACGCTGCCACCCTCCCGCCATGGCGGCCCGCAAGCAGGACTGGGTCACGGGGAAGACTTTAAAGGTCCCAAGTGTCCCTGAGAGAAATCTGTCTGTGATTCTGTCCAGAGAAGATGGTTTTAAAGTATTTTAAGAGAGTTCACTTCCTGTTTGCATGACTTTCAGAAGTGCAGCTGGGTTAACATCCAATTAACATGGAGCTGTGTTCTGATTGGTCGGAAATGGTGTGACGGTAAACATGGACCTGGTTGGGGTGGTCCCGACCTGACTGATCTCGATCCCAACTGTCATCCGATCGCCTCGGGCTCTCTAAGAGGAACCAGCCTGAGACACCACGTTAGATCTGGCATTCTCCCAGAAACGAAGAGGACTTTACGCACGAGTTCGCTGCGTAAAAACGCGGAGAGACATCAGTCCTCATGTGTCCACATCCT
>JABXJD010001086.1:52500-57500 GCA_013375575.1 Percina caprodes
TACAGACTACTCTCTACATACTACTCTCTACATACTACTCTCTACAGACTACTCTGTACAGACTACTCTCTACATACTACTCTCTACAGACTACTCTCTACAGATACTCTCTACATACTACTCTCTACAGACTACTCTCTACATACTACTCTCTACAGACTACTCTCTACAGACTACTCTCTACAGACTACTCTCTACAGACTACTCTCTACAGACTACTCTCTACATACTACTCTCTACAGACTACTCTCTACATACTACTCTCTACATACTACTCTCTACATACTACTCTCTACAGACTACTCTCTGTTGAACCGTGTCCTCTGAGAGCAGGAAGCTGAAGAATGCTGAGTCATCAGGAGCTGTGAACTGTGTAATAAGCGCTGAGTCACAGGTGAGCCCCCAAATCAATCCATGCATTCATAACGAGGATCCGATTGATCCGCGCCCCCCCGGGTAATGGGAGTCAGAGCGGGGGGGTCACTCCATGATTACAGATCAGCTCTCATCTTTCTTTAATCAAATCTTTTCTATTAATCAGGGCAGCGAGCCGTGCCCCCGACTGAAGTTATAATTAATCACAGATCATTAATATCTGGCCCGTTACAGCCGAGCAGGAAGTGGAGCTGCAGAGACTCGACTCGACATTCATTACATATCTGCAGACATATTCTCTCAACATCAGCACCAATATTACATACCTTTAGATACTGTATATACATATACAGTATATAAACATATATACATACATATATATACATATATGTATGTATATGTATATATATATATATATATATATATATATATATATATATATATATATATATATATATATATATATATATATATGACCCGGGACCATGAGCCGACGAGGAGACACGGGAGGTGGAACGTGGGAGACCTGAAGTCAGCCGGCTCCGGCAGGAGAGAGGAGGAACCAAACAGAACATACAGAAACATCCGATCTGGAGGAGCAGTTCAGAGATTAGTCTGTTGGGTCATAAACCAAATATTAGATGAAGTATTACTGAGAATAAAGCAACATAAAGAACGGGTTGTGGTTGTAACGTGGAGCTGAATATGAATCCGAGGTTCCTGAGTGGATGGAGGCGTGTTTCTGTTAATCGTCCCTGGGACCAAATATTAATAAGTTTCTATCTGTGGAAATGAAACCGTCAACAATGAGTGTGTTAATGGTTCCTCTCTGCGGAGGAAACTGCATGAGCGTTAATTCATAACAGAGGATTCTTCTTCTTCCCACCAAGAACCGGAGGAAACACAACTGCACCAAAGCTGCAGAGATGATGTTATCTGGGAGAAGAAAACTTCACTGATGAGAAAGTAATAAGAGAAGCTGGCGTTGTGGGCTCGGTGTGAACATCAGCGCCTCAATGCACCGCGGGGAGAACGCACACCAGCCGTTAGAAATACAACCAACACTGAATCAATGTGTTTTATTATACATTACACAACTCTCTGCCCGCCTGAAAACAGGAGAAACAGGGGAGGAAAGCTCGCCCTGCAGCCTGCACACAAGAAAACTTTCCACCAGTTTCAGATTTATGGTACAGAATTACACACATTTAATCTTCTTCTTCACTTTCATCTCCAGTTTTCCTTTGAAGATTTGTCAGAAGAGAAGAGTAAAAACCGCCCACCAAACTCCATGTAAATAATCACTACTTTTAGTGTATAGAGCAGCATATCTCCACCAGACTCCATGTTAATAATCACTACTTTTAGTGTGTATAGAGCAGCATATCTCCACCAGACTCCATGTAAATAATCACTACTTTTAGCGTGTATAGAGCAGCATATCTCCACCAGACTCCATGTAAATAATCACTACTTTTAGCGTGTATAGAGCAGCATATCTCCACCAGACTCCATGTAAATAATCACTACTTTTAGCGTGTATAGAGCAGCATATCTCCACCAGACTCCATGTTAATAATCACTACTTTTAGCGTGTATAGAGCAGCATCTCTCCACCAGACTCCATGTTAATAATCACTACTTTTAGAGTGTATAGAGCAGCATATCTCCACCAGACTCCATGTAAATAATCACTACTTTTAGCGCGTATAGAGCAGCATATCTCCACCAGACTCCATGTTAATAATCACTACTTTTAGCGTGTATAGAGCAGCATATCTCCACCAGGCTCCATGTAAATAATCACTACTTTTAGCGTGTATAGAGCAGCATATCTCCACCAGACTCCATGTTAATAATCACTACTTTTAGCGTGTATAGAGCAGCATATCTCCACCAGACTCCATGTTAATAATCACTACTTTTAGCGTGTATAGAGCAGCATGTCTCCACCAGACTCCATGTAAATAATCACTACTTTTAGTGTGTATAGAGCAGCATATCTCCACCAGACTCCATGTAAATAATCACTACTTTTAGCGTGTATAGAGCAGCATATCTCCACCAGACTCCATGTTAATAATCACTACTTTTAGTGTGTATAGAGCAGCATGTCTCCACCAGACTCCATGTTAATAATCACTACTTTTAGCGTGTATAGAGCAGCATATCTCCACCAGACTCCATGTTAATAATCACTACTTTTAGCGTGTATAGAGCAGCATATCTCCACCAGACTCCCTGTAAATAATCACTACTTTTAGCGTGTATAGAGCAGCATATCTCCACCAGACTCCATGTAATGTTTGTGTATTTCTGTGTGTAATGTGTAATAACAACAGAATGAATTACATTGTAATTTCCCCACTGGGGATCATTAAAGGGTATAATAAAAAAAGAATTCAACCAATGGATCGGCTGGGGGCATGTTGATGCCTCTTACACCCCCACATATGTAGGGACGGTTCTGCTTATTACAGCTGCTGGATTGATTTCCTCTTTAAGTGTTTTTCCCTTAAAAAGGAGAAAAGATGACAATAACCTTTCCATTCTGTGGCCGACAGACGTGCTCAGGCAGAAGAATTGAATCCCCCAAAGACATGCAGGCAGCGAAAGCAGAAAGTGAGTTATTGTGGAGTGTAAGCAGAAATCTATAAGCTGCAGCCGCGCTGACAGATGATTGTAGTTTGATTTCCTCGTGGCGAGGGGGGGGTGAGGGCGAAGGGGGGGTGAGGGCGAGGGGGGGTGAGGGCAGGGGGGGTGAGGGCAGGGGGGGGGGGGCTGGGCGAACGTGTCTGAACACAATCCTTTACATTTTTATCACATAACAGGCTTTTATTTGCCCGGGGTGAAGAAGATGATAAAAGCAGCAAGTGGCTGATGAAGCCCCGAGGCCGACAGCTGACACAGAGCCGACCAATCACAGCGAGCCGCCAGCTGACACAGAGCCGACCAATCACAGCGAGCCGCCAGCTGACACAGAGCCGACCAATCACAGCGAGCCACCAGCTGACACAGAGCCGACCAATCACAGCGAGCCGCCAGCTGACACAGAGCCGACCAATCACAGCGAGCCGCCAGCTGACATAGAGCTGCGTCAGCTGTATATAAACTTTATACTAGTATATAAATAGTAGTATAAAAGTATTTTACATGGTATCTATAAATATATTATAAGTATTATATTTCTATATTTTCTTATTCCTCGGGTTAAAAACATACAGAAATGCATCATCAGTGTCTCAGAGCAAGAAGGTTGGTGGTTCAAATCCACGTTGTTCAGGGCCTTCCTGCATGAACACACACACACACACGCACAGACACACACACACACGCACAGACAGACACACACACACAGACACACACACACACAGACACACACACACGCACAGACAGACACACACACACAGACACACACACGCACAGACACACACACACACGCACAGACAGACACACACACACAGACACACACACACACAGACACACACACACACGCACAGACAGACACACACACACAGACACACACACGCACAGACAGACACACACACACAGACACACACACACACACAGACAGACACACACACACACGCACAGACAGACACACACACACAGACACACACACACAGACAGACACGCACAGACACACACACACACAGACAGACACACACACACAGACACACACACACAGACAGACACACAGACACACACACACGCACAGACACACACACACAGACAGACACGCACAGACACACACACACACACACACACACACACACACACACACAGACAGACACACACACACACACACACACACGCACACTGTCGAGAAGGAACAGATTTAGGAACGCGACATCATTAACGTCTCGTCTCCATGGCGACGTTAGTTATTGTCACATTTCCAGCCTTTTTGCAGCAGACTCGTTTTCTTCTGTTAGAAAGTGTTTCATTTCCTGTTTAATCGAACGCTTCTCTGCCATCAGCCGCTCAGCGGAGGTAATTACTGCTGAAATTACCCACAATCCCTGGGGGGGGAGGGGGCAGTTGGGCTTTTTCTTTATGTAGTTACTCAGATGCAGGAATGGACCTAGACTACTATTACTCCCCGGGAGCGGGGGTGATGGTGTGTGGACACACACACACACACACACACGTGACGTGTAGCGGGGGGGACCAGAACGCAGGTTGGCAGGCGAAGGCTGGATCATTTATTTACAAAAACAAAAAAAACAACAAAGGACAAACTGTCCAAAATCTTCAAAGGAAAAAAATCCCAAACACAAAAAATCCACAGGGGGGGGGGACGGGGGGGACCGAGAGCTGGGACGAGAGACGAGAGACGAGAGACGAGAGACGAGAGACGAGAGACGAGAGACGAGAGACGAGACAAGAAAAAGATCAAGAAGAGAAACGAGAGAGGGAAAGGAAGGAGGAGATGAAAGAGGAGACAAAAGAGGAGACGAGACGAAAGACGAGAGACGAGACAAGGGACAAGGGACATATACACATATAGACATATACACATATACACATATACACATATACACATATAGACATACACACATATACACATATAGACATACACACATATACACATATATACACATATACACATATAGACATACACA
>JABXJD010001086.1:72500-102500 GCA_013375575.1 Percina caprodes
CACTCACACACACAGACACACACACTCACACACACACACACACATTCACACACACAAACACACACACTCACACATTCACACACATTCACACACACACACACACATTCCCCCCCTTTTCCAGCTCTTTCAGAAGCTCTGTGATTGGACTAAAACACGGCCGACTGGTTTTCTCCCAGAATGCACTGGGGCAGCATTAATGGCCTGATAATGAATGGTAGTGGCGTGTACATCCCATAATAACCCTTAGATCAGAGGTGACTGAGCCTGTGTGACGACCACGAGGCTCCCGGATGGGGGCAGTTATATCAGGCGGATTATTTTTAGATGGAGGCGGCCGTCGTCCTCCCAGAGGATTCATTACAGACTAATAATACCCTGATACCCTCTGATATTAATACCGCACTGATGCTGGGGGCAAAAGTGTCCCAAAGTGTTGAAACCATGTGAAACACGTGTTTGACTGCTGGTCCAGTATCTGATCCACTGCTGATGTTACAGGATGTCCCTGTAGACGTCTTCCTATCACAGACACCCCCCCAAACCCAGAAAGTCCCATATATATATATATATATATATATATATATATATATATATATATATATATATATATATATATATATTTATATATATATATATATATATATATATCATGTTTTCGCCGCCGTTAGTCGCTCATGACGTCATGGCGTGTTGTCCCTGCTGCTCCGGAGGGGGCGCCATACGCCCAACACGCTGCCGTTTATTAGAGAGAAGAAGAAGAAGAACTTCTGGCGGGCTGTTTGTAACAGCTACATAACATTAGCCGAGAGCTGTCACCTGTTTCTCCGCGGTGAGTACTTGTTGTCTTTTCTCCTAAAGCAGCTTTATAACTTCACGTTAACGGAAGTTAAACATATTTAAGTACTAGTTAACTAATAATCGGCTGATATTACGGTTCGATTTTCGTCTTATTTCAGCCCAGAGATGCGCAGTGTTTCTATTGGTTAAACGGACATCCGGGCCGGATTAGGTTCACAAATCCGTCATTTGTGGCCTAAATTTAGTTTTTTAGGTTAATTTCTGTCTGCCAGAAAACTAATTAAGATGATAAATTAATCAATCGGATATTCTGATGTATTCGGTTGATGATTTAATCTCTCATGGTTTTTATATTTTACACAATCCGGTAATGTTGTGACGTTATCGTTAAAGCCGTGGACAGCCCTAGCTCGCTACATCACACATATAGAGTATGTTATATTATGTTATATTATGAGAAACAACCTGAGTTGTTGTTGTTATTGGTGTTAAAAGTCACACATTTAGACCTTTAGACACATTGCCCCTCAGCAATAGGTAATGTTAGTACGTTAGTTCCTTTTTTTTAAATCAAATATAACATTAGTAGTCTCCACTTAAAATGACAGGTTTTTAAATGGAGTTTGGCGTAAACAGCGCTGGAAGAAATATTCAGATTACTGCAGTAATAGTACGAATACCACACTGTAATACTAAAATACTATTTTACACTAAAAGTGTAAAACTGTTGAGCGTCAGAAGAAGATTAACAGCATCAGACTCTCAAAATATAATATTAAAAAATAGTAAGTAAAATTCTGGGGCCCTGGTCCCCGGGGCCCTGACTGTGATGTCCCCGGGGCCCTGACTGTGATGCTGTTGGCTCTGCTTGACCCCGTTAGGATCAGAGTGCGTCGGGTCCGGCGCGCCGTCGTCATGGAGTCCACAGAGAGCCGATTCCCTCACCTGCTGCAGCCAATCAGAGAGCTCACCAAGAACTGGGAGATCGACGTGGCGTCCGAGTTAAACGACTATCTGGACGAGGTAAACACACGGGCCGCCGGTTCTGTCTGTAGTTGGATGACATGTGGTTCTGTCTGTGGTTCTGTCTGTAGTTGGATGACATGTGGTTCTGTCTGTGGTTCTGTCTGTAGTTGGATGACATGTGGTTCTGTGTGTGGTTCTGTCTGTAGTTGGATGCCATGTGGTTCTGTGTGTGGTTCTGTCTGTAGTTGGATGACATGTGGTTCTGTCTGTGGTTCTGTCTGTAGTTGGATGACATGTGGTTCTGTCTGTGGTTCTGTCTGTAGTTGGATGACATGTGGTTCTGTCTGTGGTTCTGTCTGTAGTTGGATGCCATGTGGTTCTGTGTGTGGTTCTGTCTGTAGTTGGATGACATGTGGTTCTGTCTGTGGTTCTGTCTGTAGTTGGATGACATGTGGTTCTGTGTCTGTGGTTCTGTCTGTAGTTGGATGACATGTGGTTCTGTCTGTGGTTCTGTCTGTAGTTGGATGACATGTGGTTCTGTGTGTAGTTGGATGACATGTGGTTCTGTCTGTGGTTCTGTCTGTAGTTGGATGACATGTGGTTCTGTCTGTGGTTCTGTCTGTAGTTGGATGACATGTGGTTCTGTCTGTAGTTGGATGACATGTGGTTCTGTCTGTGGTTCTGTCTGTAGTTGGATGACATGTGGTTCTGTCTGTGGTTCTGTCTGTAGTTGGATGACATGTGGTTCTGTCTGTGGTTCTGTCTGTAGTTGGATGACATGTGGTTCTGTCTGTGGTTCTGTCTGTAGTTGGATGACATGTGGTTCTGTCTGTGGTTCTGTCTGTAGTTGGATGACATGTGGTTCTGTCTGTAGTTGGATGACATGTGGTTCTGTCTGTGGTTCTGTCTGTAGTTGGATGACATGTGGTTCTGTCTGTGGTTCTGTCTGTAGTTGGATGACATGTGGTTCTGTCTGTGGTTCTGTCTGTAGTTGGATGACATGTGGTTCTGTGTCTGTGGTTCTGTCTGTAGTTGGATGACATGTGCATCACGTTCGACGGCGGGAAAACCAAACTCAACTTTGCAGAAGCGGCGCTGCTGATCCAGGGCTCAGCCTGCATCTACAGCAAGAAGGTGTGGGGGTGCGTGTGTGTGTGTGGGTGGGGGGGGGTGTTGGCGTGTGGGGGTGCGTGTGGGGGTGTTGGCGTGTGTGGGTGTGTGTGGGTGCGTGCGCCTACTTTTTATCGTGTGTGTTCCAGGTGGAGCTCCTTCACAGCCTGGTCTACCAAACCCTGGACTACATCAACGACAGGAACAAGAAGTAAGACTCGCTAGAACATAGCGTTGCTAGAACATAACGTTGCTAGAACATAACAACATAGCGTTGCTAGAAATAACATAACGTTGCTAGAACATAACAACATAGTGTTGCTAGAACATAACATAACGTTGCTAGAACATAACATTGCTAGAACATAACGTTGCTAGAACATAACAACATAGCGTTGCTAGAACATAACAACATAGCGTTGCTAGAACATAACAACATAGCGTTGCTAGAACATAACAACATAGCGTAACAACATAGCGTTGCTAGAACATAGCGTTGCTACAACATAACGTTGCTAGAACATACATCAGACAGGAAGGTGTAAGACTCGCTTTAAGGACTTCCTGTCTAGACAGGAAGTGGTCAGCTGACCCTGTGTTTTTGATCCTAACAGAGGAAACAAAGCGGCGGCGGCGTCTCAGGCTGCAGACGCAACGGAGAGAGACCACGACGGAGATGATGACGCTGCGGTGAGGACTCTGTCTGTCTGTCTGTCTGTCTGTAACTGTCTGTAGTAACTGTCTGTCTGTCTGTCTGTAACTGTCTGTCTGTAGTAACTGTCTGTAGTAACTGTCTGTCTGTCTGTAACTGTCTGTCTGTAGTAACTGTCTGTAGTAACTGTCTGTCTGTCTGTAACTGTCTGTTTGTAGTAACTGTGTCTGTAGTAACTGTCTGTCTGTCTGTCTGTAACTGTCTGTTTGTAGTAACTGTCTGTCTGTAACTGTCTGTCTGTCTGTAACTGTCTGTCTGTAGTAACTGTCTGTAGTAACTGTCTGTCTGTCTGTCTGTAACTGTCTGTTTGTAGTAACTGTCTGTCTGTCTGTCTGTAACTGTCTGTCTGTAGTAACTGTCTGTAACTGTCTGTCTGTCTGTCTGTCTGTAGTAACTGTCTGTCTGTAGTAACTGCCTGTCTGTCTGTAACTGTCTGTCTGTCTGTAGTAACTGCCTGTCTGTCTGTAACTGTCTGTCTGTCTGTAGTAACTGTCTGTCTGTCTGTAGTAACTGTCTGTCTGTCTGTAGTAACTGTCTGTCTGTCTGTCTGTAACTGTCTGTCTGTAACTGTCTGTCTGTCTGTAACTGTCTGTCTGTCTGTCTGTCTGTAACTGTCTGTAGTAACTGTCTGTAGTAACTGTCTGTCTGTCTGTCTGTAACTGTCTGTCTGTCTGTCTGTAGAAACTCTGTCTGTCTGTAACTGTCTGTAGTAACTGTCTGTCTGTCTGTAACTGTATGTCTGTAACTGTCTGTCTGTCTGCAACTGTCTGTCTGTCTGCAACTGTCTGTCTGTCTGTAGTAACTGTCTGTCTGTCTGTCTGTAGTAACTGTCTGTCTGTCTGTAGTAACTGTCTGTCTGTAGTAACTGTCTGTCTGTCTGTCTGTAGTAACTGTCTGTCTGTCTGTAGTAACTGTCTGTCTGTCTGTAGTAACTGTCTGTCTGTCTGTCTGTCTGTCTGTAGTAACTGTCTGTCTGTCTGTAGTAACTGTCTGTCTGTAGTAACTGTCTGTCTGTCTGTCTGTCTGTAGTAACTGTCTGTCTGTCTGTCTGTCTGTAGTAACTGTCTGTCTGTCTGTAGTAACTGTCTGTCTGTCTGTAGTAACTGTCTGTCTGTCTGTAGTAACTGTCTGTCTGTCTGTCTGTAGTAACTGTCTGTCTGTCTGTCTGTCTGTAGTAACTGTCTTTCTTCTTCAGTTTTCTCCTCTGGACGTTGACGCCTCCGAGAACTCGCAGAAGGCTGACTCTGACACGGTCAGTGTACCTGGGATCTGTAGTTCATTGGGAGTAACTGGGATCTGTAGTTCATAGGGGAGTGTACCTGGGATCTGTAGTTCATAGGGGAGTGTACCTGGGATCTGTAGTTCATTGGGAGTAACTGGGATCTGTAGTTCATTGGGGAGTGTACCTGGGATCTGTAGTTCATAGGGGAGTGTACCTGGGATCTGTAGTTCATAGGGGAGTGTACCTGGGATCTGTAGTTCATTGGGAGTAACTGGGATCTGTAGTTCATTGGGGAGTGTACCTGGGATCTGTAGTTCATTGGGAGTAACTGGGATCTGTAGTGCATAGGGGAGTGTACCTGGGATCTGTAGTTCATAGGGGAGTGTACCTGGGATCTGTAGTTCATAGGGGAGTGTACCTGGGATCTGTAGTTCATAGGGGAGTGTACCTGGGATCTGTAGTTCATTGGGGAGTGTACCTGGGATCTGTAGTTCATAGGGGAGTGTACCTGGGATCTGTAGGTTTTGTGGACTAACTGATCTGTGCTTGATGATCAGACTGTGAGCGTTGCCCCTCTTCCTCCGGAGGCTCTGATCCCCCCAGAGACCTCCGAGAAGCAGAGACTTCCTCTCATCAGGTCAGTTTGGAATATTCATTTTAATTATAATAATATATTAATATTAATAATATATTAATGTTAATAATATTAATAATATATTAATATATTAATGTTAATAATATATAATGTTAATAATATTAATAATATTAATATCGTTCACACCACAGCTTTAATATTTGTGTTCATTTTATTTTCTACGTGAACATAAATAACAATGCCAATATTCAAAGTGAAATAATATTCTACTGTGTGTGTGTGTGTGTGTGTGTGTGTGTGTGTGTGTGTGTGTGTGTGTGTGTGTGTGTGTGTGTGTGCTCTCTGCGTGTGCGTCTCTGCGCGTGCGTGTGTGCGTGCGTGCGTGTGTCTGCGTGCGTGCGTGTGTGTGTGTGTGTGTGTGTGTCTCTGCGTGCGTGCGTGTGTGTGTGTGTGTGTGTGTGTGTGTGTGTGTGTGTGTGTGTGTGTGTGTCAGTGTGACCGGGGACGTCCCCTGCAGTCAGAAGGACTTCAGGATAAACTTGTTCATCCCGGGACCCGAGGACCTGATCCTCCTCGTGTCCGGATCAGCTTCCAGGTTGGACCACGATCCGCCTCCTGCAGACTCTCTTTGCACCCCCGGCCCCCAGGTAAGAGCCCCCCCCTCTCTCTCTCTCTCTCTCTCTCTCTCTCTTTCTTTCTGATGGACGTGCTGTTTCCTCTGGCTCCAGATGTCGGGGCTCCAGGTGATGGGGGTCCAGATGTCGGGGCTCCAGGTGATGGGGGTCCAGATGTCGGGGCTCCAGGTGATGGGGGTCCAGATGTCGGGGGTCCAGATGTTGCCGTGGCGGCTGATGTGGAAGACGACTTCCTTCCTTTAGAGGACAACATGGAGCTGGACTATAACCTGGAGGAACATGTGGACCGACACCAGGTCTCAGAACCCCCTCAGACCTTAAAGGACAAGTCCAGCATGTAGTTCTGTTGTTTTAAAGGTGGACAGCTGCTAGCAGAAAGAATTACAGCCCCCTCCCCGGGGACACATCCCCACCCCCGGAGGGGGGGCGGGGGGCTGTAATGATAGTGGATGGCGGGGGGGGGGGGGCAAATCCTCCCAAATTACACATATATTGATACTTATTGCACTGTGGGAGGGGAGAGAAACGCATGTTTGATTCCTCTCTCTGTCTGCCTGTCTCTCTCTCTCTCTGTCTCTCTATTTCTCTGTCTGTCTGTCTGTCTGTCCCTCTGCCTGTCTGCCCCCATGTTGTGTGTAATCTGGGTTTCAGGCCCCCAGTGAGGACAGGATGGTCCGAGAGAGACGGCAGGTCCCAGACGGCCGAGCAGCGAGGACGGAGACGCCGCCGGTACGTCCATAGTCTGTCTCACTGTCTCTCTCCCCGTCTCTCTCTCTGTGTCTCTCTCTCTCGTCTCAATGGAACAGGTCTCGAGGGAACCTGTCCCCAGGGAGGACATATTGAGACGGTGCAAGGAGCTTTTATTCTGACCCCCGTTGTTGTTGCAGGTGGATGTGTGGGCGCTGCACGACGCGTACACCGTCCTGGGGGACGAGACCCCGTTCCAGTCAGGTCAGCTGGGGGACTCTAAGACCTCCTGACTACTTTTTGATAATTCTGATGCTTGTTAAACATATATTAAATATTTGAAGACTGGGGGGGGGTGTTTCCGTGGTTACAGAGCGTGGGGGGGGTGTTTCCGTGGTTACAGAGCGTGGGGGGGTGCTCTCAGCTGACAGACGTCTGTCTCCTCCGTAGGAAAATGCTACAAGGTCCCTGAAGGTCTGGACGACGGCGGGAAGAGGAAGAGGAAACGCCCGGCGCCGCTGCAGGACTTCAGCAGCTGGTTCAGAGGAACCTGTGAGGAGGGGGGGCATCCAGGGAGGGGGGAAGGGGGGGGGGGCATCCAGGGAGGGGGAATGGGGGCATGCAGGAAAGTCAGAAGTGTTGAAAAAGAGGGACAAACATTCATCTCTCTCTCTGTCTCTCTCTCTGTCTTGGTCTCTCTCTCTCTCTCTCTCTTTCTGTCTCTCTCTGTCTCTCTCTCTCTGTCTCTCTCTCTCTGTCTCTCTCTCGGTCTCTCTCTCTGTCTTGGTCTCTCTCTCTCTCTATCTGTCTCTCTGTCTCGGTCTCTCTCTCTCTCTGTCTCTCTCTCTCTCTTTCTGTCTCTCTCTGTCTCTCTCTCGGTCTCTCTCTCTGTCTTGGTCTATCTGTCTCTCTGTCTCGGTCTCTCTCTCTCTCTCTTTCTGTCTCTCTCTGTCTCTCTCTCTGTCTCTCTCTCGGTCTCTGTCTCTCTCTATCTGTCTCTCTGTCTCGGTCTCTCTCTCTCTGTCTCTCTCTCTCTGTCTCTCTCTCTCTCCTTCTCTCTCTCTCTCTGGTGTGAATTAAAGTCTCTAATGTGCTTTTGGTGTTTCAGTTGATCCTCCGGAGCAGAAGCTCAGAAATGGACCCTGGTTCACAGGTGACACGTCTTCTTCTTCTGTCTCCCTGAGAGCCACAGCTTCACGTTAGCTGCTTAGCTTAGCTTAGCTTAGCATAAGATAAAGCTGATTAACATGTTGTCTTTTTCAGACTTGAACTACATTTATTTGAGCATAATGAAAGAAAAACTGAAGACTCGCAAACGGATCTACAGGAGAGCGGTAGGGGTGTGTGTGTGTGTGTGTGTGTGTGTGTGTGTGTGTGTGTGTGTGTGTGTGTGTGTGTGTGTGTGTGTGTGTGTGTGTGTGTGTGTGTGTGTGTGTGTGTGTGTGTGTGTGTGTGTGTGTGTGTGTGTGTGTGTGTGTGTGTGTGTGTGTGTGTGTGTGTGTGTGTGTGTGTGTGTGTGTGTGTGATCCTGTCTCTGATGTCACTCAGGGCGTGGTGGTCTCTGATGAGGAACTGAGGAGGACCTTCCTGCAGCCGGAGGAGGCGGGGCCACAGCAGCAGGGGGCGGAGCCTGAGGACGGATTCAGACAGCTGGGCATGCTGGGTAAAACCAAGATTACACACACACGGTCCTAATGTCTGAAGTAGCCTCCGAGATGCTAACAAGATGCTAACGAGAGACTTCTGTAGCGTCTGTATAGACCCTCAGTCTATCAGGACTAGTTAGCTGTTAGCTGTTAGCTTTTTGATGCATCCACATTCCACTAGAACACTGGCTGCATCCTGTCAAAATGCTAACTAGCTTAACATAGAGAAATCGAGTTAGCCTGAAAGTGACATTAGGATTCAGTGACAGGGAGAGTCCAGATCCAGATCCATCTCTAGATCTCTTCATGGTCATCCCACAGTACGCTGTCGTACGGGATCACGTGCACAGTACAGCTTAGAATACAGCACAGACACTATTAGAACCACCGTGGGAAAGTACAGTGAGGAGAATAAGTATTTAACACGCTCAAGTTGTCCCCCTTAGAGATCCTGGAGGGTCTGATGTCCTCGTAGGTGCATGTCCACTGTGAGAGACATCATCTAAAAACATCCAGACATCACAATGGAGGATTTAACTATTTATTTGTATGATACAGCTGCAGATAAGTATTTGAACACCTGAGAAAATCAATAATCTCTGTGTGTGTGTGTGTGTGTGGGTGTGTGTGTGTGGGTGTGTGGGTGTGTGTGGGGGTGTGGGGTGTGTGTGTGTGTGTGTGTGTGTGTGTGTGTGTGTGTGTGTGTGTGTGTGTGGTAATTAATGAAAGTTTCCAACTGTTTCACAGGCGGTGATGACGACGCCTCAGACAACGAACACGAAGCGTTTGCTGACGACCTTCCAGCCGAGGTCGTCGGGGGAGCGGACTTCATTTCCCAAGGTACCGCTCTCCGTTCATCAGATACTCAGAGTAGGTTCAGGTCTGTTTTTATTTCGGTTCCTATGGAAACCGTTAGAGCGTGTGTGTGTGTGTGTGTGTGTGTGTGTCCAGGTGATTAACGTGTTCATGTTTTGTGTTGCAGACGCTCAGAGAGACGAGCTGAGTTATGAAGATCTGGTGAAGCTGCGTGTGGTCAGTCATTATCTCTCTCTCTCTGTCTGTCTCTGTGTTTATTCTGATTGGTTCAGGATGTTAACCTGCTGCATTCTGATTGGTTCAGGAGCAGCTGGTGGAGAACTGCCGCGGCTACACGCAGGAAACGGCGCTGTCTCGCCGCGTCAGAGACTGGGAGGACAAGGTCCGGCCGGAGCTGCAGGTGCAGGTAAAACACATGGTCACACTGTGACATCACTTCCTGTTTGCTGCAGGTAAAACACATGGTCACACTGTGACATCACTTCCTGTCTGTGTTTCTCAGGAGACGCGCTCGGTGTTTGACATCCACGACTACGGCGACCGGATCGTCGGCGCGCTGAGCGACGTCGGCCGCCGTAGATCTTTCGCCGCCATCGTCGCCGGTCTCGACAACTTCGAAGCCTGCAAATACCTGCTGGCGTCACTACAGCTGGTACATATGTCCCATATTTATAATTAATATATTCTACTTCATGAGGAGTAGACCGGAGAAAACTAGATGTTCATGGAAATATTTAAAGGATAACAGACAGATTCAGATTATTATTCTGGTAAAGAGTAAAATCCTTTTAGTTTAACATGAAACACCATCACTGTCTGGTGGAGATATGCTGCTCTATACACGCTAAAAGTAGTGATTATTTACATGGAGTCTGGTGGAGATATGCTGCTCTATACACACTAAAAGTAGTGATTATTTACATGGAGTCTGGTGGAGAGATGCTGCTCTATACACACTAAAAGTAGTGATTATTTACATGGAGCCTGGTGGAGATATGCTGCTCTATACACGCTAAAAGTAGTGATTATTTACATGGGGTCTGGTGGAGATATGCTGCTCTATACACACTAAAAGTAGTGATTATTTACATGGGGTCTGGTGGAGATATGCTGCTCTATACACGCTAAAAGTAGTGATTATTTACATGGAGTCTGGTGGAGATATACTGCTCTATACACACTAAAAGTAGTGATTATTTACATGGAGTCTGGTGGAGATATACTGCTCTATACACGCTAAAAGTAGTGATTATTTACATGGGGTCTGGTGGAGATATGCTGCTCTATACACGCTAAAAGTAGTGATTATTTACATGGGGTCTGGTGGAGATATGCTGCTCTATACACTCTAAAAGTAGTGATTATTTACATGGGGTCTGGTGGAGATATGCTGCTCTATACACGCTAAAAGTAGTGATTATTTACATGGAGTCTGGTGGAGATATACTGCTCTATACACACTAAAAGTAGTGATTATTTACATGGAGTCTGGTCTATAACGGCTCTAATGTAGCTTCTTAGACTGAGCTGCGGCAGACCAGAGAAACCTGTACAGTATATATGTGAAAGACAGCGGTGTTGTGACGTGTTTCCCGGCGTGTCTCAGGCGAACGACTACACGGTGGAGGTGGACAGCGTGTCCGGTCTGGAGGACAGCGTGGACTCGATGGGACTGACGCTGCTCAGCACTCACAGAGCGACCGACAGATTCAAAGATCTCAACACCTGAACCTTCAGCGGCGGTGTTGCCGAGGACAACCAAGGGGATGTTTGGACCACGTCCGTCTTTTTAAAAAGGACATTTTTCACTCTCTACTTTCATCTGAACTACAGATTCAGCCAATAACTGAGTCATTGTCTCTCTCTCTCTCTCTCTGTCTGTCTGTCTCTCTCTGAAGATTAAATTAGGAATTATGCTGTTTGTATGTTTTTTTAACAACTCTTCATGTTAAATTTTTATATAAAAAAGACAAAATTGAAAAATAAACAAATCCAAAGTTTTTTTTTGTCTCAGGTCGACGTTTACGTAACAAATCGAGTAGTTTGGGTTAGACGTTACTGTGGGGGGGGGGCGGTCTATCCTTCTCAAGAAGTCCCGTCCACACGAGCTGTTAAAACAGGCAGCGATATACAGTCAAGCCCCGCCCCTTCCTGTGTGTAAGTCCCGCCCCCTCCTGATAAATGTGATTCTGGCTCCATTCAAACAAGATCTCAACATGATTGACACATTTTAACTGAAATAACGTCCCAGGCTGGACAGGAAGGGGCGGGACTTTGCCTCTAAGAGCCCAACATCGAAGCCATGTCGGCCAATCAGAGACTTTAAAAAATTCAAAAGAGAAGTCTAGTTTTATATACAGACTTTATTTGTAGAATAGAAATCTCACTTTAATATTTCCACGGCCGTGTCGACCAATCACGGCCCTTCTAGTCAATGCTTGATGCCCCCAGCCGCAGGCCGCTTCCCCCTGTTGCCATGGGAACGCTATGAAGTGTTCATCAACAGCTGTTTTTACAGTTCCCGCAATTTCATCGCATTAAATTCCATAAATATCTCAAATATTCCGTTGCATTCTTTAAGAAAACGGCCCCATAATGCAACAACCACAAAACCCTCAGACCCCCTCCCCCGTGGAGGATCGGGGTCAATGGACGCCTCAGCAGTCAGAGTATGGGTCAGACAGGGACGTGGGTCTGGATGTGCTTCCTGACGCTTGCTGTGATCTGGTCCTGGGTCTTGGTGCGGTTGTAGTAGTCCAGGAACAGCCCGTCGGGGCTGATCAAGTAGATCAGGACCGTGTGGTCCACGATGTAGTCCCCGTCCTCGTCCCGGGGCCCGGCGCTGGCGTACACGCGGTAGTCCCGCCCCGCAGCTTTCACCTCCTCGGCCGTGCCCGTCAGCGCCAGCAGGCGCGGGTGGAAGTCGGCGACGTAGCGCGCCAGCGCCGCCACGTCGTCTCGCTCCGGGTCCACCGTGATGAAGACGGGCTGCACCGGGGCCAGGGACGCGTCCCCGTCCAGCACCGACACCACGGCGCTCAGCTTGTCCAGCTCCTCGGGACAGATGTCGGGACAGTGGGTGAAGCCGAAGTACAGCAGCACCTGGGGGGACAGGTAAGATCAGACTATTAATGAAATAAGACAGACTGACTCCACCCACCCAGCCAGCCAATGGGGAGCTCCCAGACAGACTGACTCCACCCACCCAGCCAGCCAATGGGGAGCTCCCAGACAACTGACTCCACCCACCCAGCTGCCCAGGAAGTCGGCCTTGGTGCGGCGGCGCCCGGTGTGGTCCAGCAGGCTGAAGGCGCCCCGCCCCAGCGCCGCCTTCTGCAGCTGCTCCACCCGCTGCCGCTGCAGCTGCTGCTGCTTCTCTCCGTGCACGTGGCGCCACGCGGCCAGCAGCCCGCCGCCGAGCGCCAGCGCCACCGCCAGGCGCGTCCGCAGCTTCAGGCCGGGGGAGGACGCCCCCCCCCGGGACAGGACACGCCGCTGAGGAAGGGAGGGGGGCAACGCTCTCAGGAGTCTGCCTCCTCCACGCACATCTCCCACAATGCACCTGAGCGCCAACATCTCCAACGCCACGCGTCCTGCAACACAAATCAGAGATAACTTCACTATTATTATTATTATAATAATAATAATAATAATAATAACTTTTTACATGAAAGTTGGTTTCTTTCTGGACTAAGTTATGTGTTATGGTTGCATCATGTAGCGCACAGACACACGCAGACAGACGCGCACGCACACACACACACACACACACACACACACACACTTCCTGATTAAAAAATAATAAAAGATCTAATGTTTTGGCAAAATATCAACAAACTCAAATCAAAAAGGCTGTAAAAAATCCATCCATCATCCCTCCATCCATCATCCCTCCATCATCCATCCCCAGCAGGGGGCGGTAGGGGGCAGTAATGCACCATAATGGGATGCAAACTACCATGAACACTAAAGAAGAAGACGTGTATTCTACATTAAATTCACCTGCACTTGATGGGAATAACCCGGGTTTATGTTACCTAAAGCCCGCGTGACATCGACGTGAACCCCGCCGAACTGTTGCTGAGAAGTCCCTCTGCTCTCGGGCCGTTTATATCGCAGTTATTATCACGAAAAATTACGATTGTTAACAATCATGTCAGAAATGACCGTTTTTCGGCTAGGGTTGTCGCATGAAGGGATACAGCTACGGCCGGAAGTTAGGCTAAATCGCGCAAGAAATAGACTAATATAAAAATATATTTTAATACTTTCAACCAGGAAACGCGTATTTGTTCCTCGGGAATGTTTTAATTAAAATTACAACGTTATCCTTGAACTTAAAAGTCGTTTTATTGCCCAAATAACTCGTCACCGTAGCTGTATCCCTTCTAGCCTCAACCCGAGATACGTGAACTCTCCGTCTCGTGTTTTATGATATAAGATAATAATGCTAACGTTAGCAGTTCTGTCCGTTAACGGTCGGTACCGTATTTACATGAACAGTTAACTTCGGTTCCGGTTTGAATTATAACATTATTTTATAGCTAACAGATTAATAAAGGTTAGCGGAGCTAACTAGCTAACTGGCTAACTGGCTATATCTATGACCTCAACGCGTTGCTGTGAAGCTAACGTTACATGACGATGACGTACTTACGTTAGCATACCAAGCTACACTAGCGAGTAGCTGTTAGCTTTAATTTGGAAAAGAAATGTATCTTCCCCATAGACCGTTGATATTAAATCAATATATATCTATATATCCATACAGTCTATGATCTGACCTTCAGTTTAGTCCCCCGACCGGCTGCTGGACTCCATGGATCAACATGCAGCTAACTGTGCCGGCTAATGTCAACTGTCAATAAAGTTCTTTTGAATCAAAAAAAAGGTTTTTTAAATGAACGTCTTTTCAAATGTGCATTCATTATTAATATTAAAATTAAAAATATAACAATTAATAACCAATTACACGAAAAGGATTAATACTGAAAATTAAACGTTTTATTCATTAGGTAATGAGCTAAAATAATAATTTTAAGGTTCAATCTTCGGTTCCACTCGGCAGATTCGTTCATTTCCGGAAGCAGCTGTGAGGCGGGAACTCTCCACCAGATGGCGCCAAATGTGGAAGATAATTATTACTAATAATTAATAATGTATAATGTTGATTATGTAAAAAATACTGGATACAATATTTTTAAATATATTAAAGTAAATATATATATATGTGCGCGTGTGTACATATCAGTCATTAATATATTTATATATTTATATTTTAATTACACATTTAGAAAAAAGAAATGTAAAAATATAGAAATATTACATCTATATAAAAGATGAAATGCAGCAAACTCCCCTCATCATCTCTCTCTTCTGAGGCGTTGCTAGGAAACCCAAACCCGGTCGGTACCGCGAGTGTCCCGAGAGGAAGACAGGGAGAGGCGTTGCTAGGCAACCCAGGGAATATGTTGGCGGCCATATTTAATACTGGTACCTACAACAGGAGTGTGTGTGTATGTATATATGTATATATATATATATATATATATATATATATATATATATATATATATATATATCTGTGTGTGTGTGTGTGTGTGTGTGTGTGTGTGTGTGTGTGTGTGTGTGTGTATGTATCTCTGTGTGTGTGTGTGTGTGTGTGTGTATCTCTGTGTGTGTATGTGTGTGTGTGTGTGTGGTGTATGTGTATGTGTGTGTGTATATCTCTGTGTGTGTGTGTGTGTGTATCTCTGTGTGTGTATGTGTGTGTGTGTATCTCTGTGTGTGTGTGTGTGTGGCGTGACTCTGCATCACAGCAGCTGATATCAGCGACGTCAGAGCTGCAGCATCTCGTCTCTTTTCTTCTTCTCTGTATCTGGAGCTTCGTCGTCTTAAAACGTCCACAGGACAGGACGGACACCAGAGGACAGACACAAAGGTAGGACACTGAGACGCCTGTCCCATCTTAAAGGGACAGTGCAATGTGAGACAGTATAGCCCGTCCCATCTTAAAGGGAGATATGCTGCTCTATACACGCTAAAAGTAGTGATTATTTACATGGAGTCTGGTGAAGATATGCTGCTCTATACACGCTAAAAGTAGTGATTATTTACATGGAGTCTGGTGGAGATATGCTGCTCTATACACGCTAAAAGTAGTGATTATTTACATGGAGTCTGGTGGAGATATGCTGCTCTATACACGCTAAAAGTAGTGATTATTTACATGGAGTCTGGTGGAGATATGCTGCTCTATACACGCTAAAAGTAGTGATTATTTACATGGAGTCTGGTGGAGATATGCTGCTCTATACACACTAAAAGTAGTGATTATTTACATGGAGTCTGGTGGAGATATGCTGCTCCATACACACTAAAAGTAGTGATTATTTACATGGAGTCTGGTGGAGATATGCTGCTCTATACACACTAAAAGTAGTGATTATTTACATGGAGTCTGGTGGAGATATGCTGCTCTATACACGCTAAAAGTAGTGATTATTTACATGGAGTCTGGTGGAGATATGCTGCTCTATACACACTAAAAGTAGTGATTATTTACATGGAGTCTGGTGGAGATATGCTGCTCTATTCACGCTAAAAGTAGTGATTATTTACATGGAGTCTGGTGATTTGAGGCTTTTTCATGTTAAACTAAAACAATCTTACTCTTTAACTAATGTTACAAAATGGCTGCTACGTGAAAGCTCTTCTAACTTCTGTCTTTTTGGTGACGTACACACAGCCTTACATCCAAGGTAAAGGTGAGCTGAAGCTAAGCTGTCGAGAAACTGGCTTGCTGCGTCTCCATAGCAACAGAAGCTGAGGCTCATGGGTAATTGAGGCATTCAGAGAGTGCTGGTGAGAATATAAATCTGTGTCCTCAAACCTGTATGATCCAGATGTAGGTGCAGCTCTCTCACAGCTCCTCCCTCCTTTCCTCCCTCCTCTCTCCCTCCTTCCTCCCTCCTCTCTCCCTCCTTCCTCCCTCCTCTCTCCCACCTCCTTTCCTCCCTCCTTTCCTCCCTCCTGTCCTCCCTCCTCTCTCCCTCCTTCCTCCCTCCTCTCTCCCACCTCCTTTCCTCCCTCCTTTCCTCCCTCCTGTCCTCCCTCCTCTCTCCCTCCTTCTTCCTCCTTTCCTCCCTCCTTCCTCCTCTCTCCCTCCTCTCCTTTCTCCTTCCTTTCCTCTCTTATTCTCTTCTCCCCTCCTTTTCCCCTCGCTTCCTCCCTCCTTTCCTGCCTCATCCTTCCTCCTCTTCTCTCTTTCCTCCTTTTCTCCTCTTCCTCCCTCCTTTCCTCTCTCCTCTCCTCCCTCCTCTCTTCCTCCCTTCTTTCCTCTCTGTTCTCCCCTCTCTTCCTCCCTCTTCTTTTCTCTCTCTTTTCCTGCCTCCTCTCCTCCTCCCTCATTTCCTCTCTCCCCTCCTTTTCCTCCCTCTTTTCCTCCCTCCTCTTCCTCCTCTCCTCTCCTCTCCCCCTCTCTTCCTCCATCAGTCATCTCTGAGTTGAAGATGAAGGAGCTGCAGCGACTCCCCGGAGCGTGAGGACTCTTCCCGGGCTCCACCTGATCGTCTGCAGCACCTTCCCTCCATCCGTCTCCCTCCATCCATCCGTCTCCCATCCATCCGTCTCCCTCCATCCGTCTCCCTCCATCCATCCGTCTTCCTCCATCCGTCTCCCTCCGTCCGTCTCCCTCCATCCATCCGTCTTCCTCCATCCGTCTCCCTCCATCCATCCGTCTCCCTCCGTCCGTCTCCCTCCATCCATCCGTCTCCCTCCATCCATCCGTCTCCCTCCATCCGTCTCCCTCCATCCGTCTCCCTCCCTCCATCCGTCTCGCTCCATCCATCCGTCTCCCTCCATCCGTCTCCCCTCCATCCGTCCCCCTCCATCCGTCTCCCCTCCATCCGTCTCCCCTCCATCCGTCCCCTTCCATCCGTCTCCCTCCGTCCATCCGTCTCCCATCCATCCGTCTCCCTCCATCCGTCTCCCTCCATCCATCCGTCTTCCTCCATCCGTCTCCCTCCGTCCGTCTCCCTCCATCCATCCGTCTCCCTCCATCCATCCGTCTCCCTCCATCCGTCTCCCTCCATCCGTCCGTCTCGCTCCATCCATCCGTCTCCCATCCATCCGTCTCCCTCCATCCGTCTCCCTCCATCCATCCGTCTTCCTCCATCCGTCTCCCTCCGTCCGTCTCCCTCCATCCATCCGTCTCCCTCCATCCATCCGTCTCCCTCCATCTGTCCCCCTCCATCCGTCTTCCTCCATTCATCCCCCTCCATCCATCTCTCTCTCTCTCTCTCCGTCTCCCTTGATCCGTCCCCCTCCATCCGTCCCCCTCCATCCGTCCGTGGGCTGGGATCATGGACGGGCTGCGGCTGCCCCCCGTCCTGGAGGAGGTCCTGGATCCGTCCGGTCAGTAGGTGAATCAACAACATTTATGATATTTCAGCTTTTAATACGATGATCAGCTGACGTTGATCTCTCCTCTCGGCCGAGGAAGACGAGCTGACGCCGATCAAAGAGACGGAGTCCACGGAGGAAGAGGAACAGAGGGCGGAAGAGGAGGAGGAGGAGGAGGAGGAGGAGGAGGAGGAGTATCTGAGAGCCCAGGTGCTGCAGCTGCTGCTGCAGCTGGAGGAGACCAGAGAGGTTTCCCAAAGACACGCAGACGGTCTCCTGGAGACGCAGGGTCAGAGACACGAAGATGTTCAGAAATCAGAATATAAACATCAAGTAGAAATAAAGAAATATGAGGAGTGTGGATATCCATAGAGTTGTAATGGTGGACAGTAATAATGCTAAATAGTATTAAAGATAATATAGTTATGAGAGCGGAGGATGATGCTGTCTCTGGTCTCAGGTCTGCTGGAGGACGAGCGGCGAGCGCCCACCAGGCCGAGACCTTCACCAGACAGATCCAGGGTCTGCAAGGTGACGGCTCACAGCCCACGTCCCTCTCTGGACCGCTCTTTATTAATAATATTAATAATAATAATGATAATGATAGCTGCGCTGCAGTGTGACTGAGTGCCTCTTGTTGTTGGTGATGCAGCAGCGCTGCGGGCGCTGCAGGAGGACATGGACGCGCTGGAGGAGGAGAAGGACCGCGAGCTGCAGGAGGTCCACGAGGACCTGCAGGAGGCCCAGGAGGAGGTGCTGCTGCTGCAGGCGGCGGCCGAGGAGGCGGCGGCCGAGCGGGAGAACGACATCGCCTCGCTGCAGGAGGAGCTGCAGCGTCTGCACGCCGAGCTGCAGCGTCTGCACGCCGCCGCGCCGCAGGACCAGCTGGAGACCAGCCAGGAGAGACACGAGACCGGTCAGTCTGTCCCCGTCCTCCGTCTCTGTGTCTAACCTTATCCCCGCCCACAATGATTGTGATTGGTCTAAAGAAATGCCAATAACCCAGAGCAGGTTGTTCTCCCATCCAGGAATCCAGACCTTCCTTTGCCGAGCTGTGGAGGAGGGTCTGGACATGGGACACTAGTCCGCTGCAGGGACATCCTACAGGGACTAACACCAAGACGTAAACACCCCGCCATTCATTTCTGTTTCAGCAGACGTGGCGTCTGACAGGTGTGGCGACGCATACCTGGCGCCCCCCCACCACCAGGGTCAGCAGGGGGTGGGGGACTCTTACATCACTCTGTCTCCCTCCGGAGACGGGGGACGCCGGGCCCGACCCTCGGAGGACCCCGACACCCCCACGGCCCGACCCTCGGAGGACCCCAACCCCCCCCCGGCCTGCGGCTCGAAGGACCCCGACCCCCCCACGGCCCGACCCTCGGAGGTCTGCGCCCTGAAGGTCCAGCTGAGACGGGCCGAGGAGACGGCTCACAGGGTCCAGACGGAGGTACCGAATGGGGGGGCAACGGGATCATACACCCCCAATTACAGTGAAGCTGGACTCATCCATCCTCCACCCATCCATCCCCCCCCTCCCCCCCTAACCTGTCTGTCTCTCTCTCAGTGTGACGGGCTGAGGGGGGAGCTGGCCGACCTGCAGCGGCGGTACGATGGCGCCCAGCGGGAGGGGGCGGGGCTCCAACAGGAGCTGCAGCGCTGCAAGGCCCAGCTACAGGAAGTGGTGGGCAGGAAGCCGCAGGTGAGGGGGGGCAGGAAGCCGCAGGTGAGGGGGGGCAGGAAGTCGTAGGTGAGGGGGGGCAGGAAGTCGTAGGTGAGGGGGGGCAGGAAGTCGTAGGTGAGGGGGGGCAGGAAGTCGTAGGTGAGGGGGGGCAGGAAGTCGTAGGTGAGACTTAACATCCTCTCGACATGGGACTCAAACAGAGACTTGTCCCCACCTCTGCTCCTCTTATTATTTCAGTCACTTGTCCCCCATAGTTGTCGTTTCCTCCATAGTTGTAGTTCCCTCCATAGTTGTAGTTTCCTCCATAGTTGTAGTTCCCTCCATAGTTGTAGTTTCCCCACCCTGCAGCGCTGCTGGTGGAGTCCATTGTAAAGATCTTAATGAGAAGATGGAGATGTTTTTACTGCTTTCCATCTTGTCTTTAACATCTTTATTATTGGCTGTTTTATCTCTTCATCATCAGCTGCTCCTCTTCTCTTCTTCTATCCATCGCTGGATCTCATCCCTCCTGCAGGTCCTCCTGCAGGTCCTCCTGCAGGTCCTCCTGCCCCTCCTCTCTTCTTCTATCCATCATATCTGTTGTCTTCTGTTTTCCTCCCGACACGTTGTGACTTTAATATTCTGATTATTTTATGGTTTTATTCCTCTCCATGCCCCCTCCACTCCTCCCCTTTGTCTTTTCCCAGAAGTGCACTGGTGCGTGTGAGCCCCCCCTCTCCATCCCCTTCATAGGAATGGTTGTTATAGTGGCCTTGGTTTGGTGCTGGTTGGAGGACTGGCGCTGTAGAGGGGACCAGGTACGGAGAGACCTCAGATCCAGTATTAGGGGACCACTAAGGTCTATATAAAGAGACTTCAGATACAGTATTAGGGACCACTAAGGTCTATATAAAAGAGACTTCAGATCCAGTATTAGGGACCACTAAGGTCTATATAAAGAGACTTCAGATACAGTATTAGGGACCACTAAGGTCTATATAAAAGAGACTTCAGATACAGTATTAGGGGACCACTAAGGTCTATATAAAGAGACTTCAGATACAGTATTAGGGACCACTAAGGTCTATATAAAAGAGACTTCAGATACAGTATTAGGGACCACTAAGGTCTATATAAAGAGACTTCAGATACAGTATTAGGGACCACTAAGGTCTATATAAAGAGACTTCAGATACAGTATTAGGGACCACTAAGGTCTATATAAAGAGACTTCAGATACAGTATTAGGGACCACTAAGGTCTATATAAAGAGACTTCAGATACAGTATTAGGGACCACTAAGGTCTATATAAAGAGACTTCAGATACAGTATTAGGGACCACTAAGGTCTATATAAAGAGACTTCAGATACAGTATTAGGGACCACTAAGGTCTATATAAAGAGACTTCAGATACAGTATTAGGGACCACTAAGGTCTATATAAAGAGACTTCAGATACAGTATTAGGGACCACTAAGGTCTATATAGAGAGACTTCAGATACAGTATTAGGGGACCACTGTAAACTGACTGACTGACTACACAGGAAGTGACATCACTGTGGGACTGCCCCCCCCATCCAGCTCTGTTCTTTCCAACATTATTTCATGTGTTTCTCTGCAGAGCGACGCTGACGGCTGGAATCTGGCGGTGGCAGTTGTTGCCGTGGCAGCCATTGTAGTTCTGGTCGTCCCCAGCTTCACCCGGGCCTGAGGACTACACAGGAAGTGACATCACTCTGGGATTGCGCCCCCATCCAGCTCATACTGTACCCGCTGCTGTCCTCATCGCCGAGACGTTTCCACCCGAAGGACACAGACGTCCCGGATTCTGGAGGGAAATCCGATTTTCAGACGATAAAGCACGTAGTCTGGAATCTCTTCCTGAAGAAGGTCCAGCGTTGGGCTCCAGGGGTCCAGCATCAGGGTCCAGGGGCCCAGTGGTCCAGCATCGGGGTCCAGGGGTCCAGCTGGTCTTCGTCGGTCTG
This sequence comes from Percina caprodes, assembly GCA_013375575.1. Taxonomy (NCBI): domain Eukaryota; kingdom Metazoa; phylum Chordata; class Actinopteri; order Perciformes; family Percidae; genus Percina; species Percina caprodes. The sequence goes on from JABXJD010001086.1 coordinate 93,741, forward strand.
CTTTCTGCTCTGACTGAAAACTTAATCGCATGCAAAACCACTCCCAGGTGTGTAAAGACCTTAAATCATCTCCTAATATACTGTGTGTGTGTGTGTGTGTGTGTGTGTGTGTGTGTGTGTGTGTGTGTGTGTGTGTGTGTGTGTATATAATATATATACAGATATACAGATGCATTTCTACTGTCTAATGTGTTTTTATGTGTGTACTACCAACAGTATTATTATTATTATATATATTATAAGAAAGAAGAAGCTTTTTGAAGAAGACGTTTTTGACTCTGTTGGGCCTTGTATTTTAAATCTGATAAATAAGTCTCTTTCAACTGGGTGTGTTCCAGCTGCTTTTAAAAAGGCCATTGTACAACCCCTCCTGAAAAAGCACAATCTGGACCCTTCTGCTTTGTCCAACTGCAGGCCAGTTTCAAAGTTACCTTTTTTATCCAAAGTTCTAGAAAAAGTGGTATACGCCCAACTTCAGTCGCACCTTAACTCCAACAACATCTTTGAGAAATTCCAGTCTGGTTTTAGATCTTGTCACAGTACAGAAACTGCTCTTTTAAAAGTTTTTAATGATCTTCTTTTAATTTCTGATTCTGGTAGTTCTGCTGTGCTAGTGCTTTTAGATTTGACTGCAGCGTTCGATACGGTTGACCACAAGATTTTATAGTCAAGACTCGAGTCCTGTGCAGGCATTAAGGGCACAGCTCTGAAGTGGTTTCAGTCATATCTAACAGGTCTTTCTCTGTAAACCTTGGGCCTTTTTACTCAAACAAAGCCCCGATTGACAGTGGGGTGCCTCAAGGCTCAATTTTAGGCCCAGTCTTGTTCTCGCTGTATATGCTGCCCCTGGGATCAATCTTCCTAAAATACAACATTTCCATTCACTGCTTTGCAGATGACGTCCAGATTTACCTACCTTTGAATTCCAAAACAAACTCAGTTGAAGCTCTGAGAAAATGTCTACATGACGTAAAAAACTGGATGTCACTGAATTTTTTAAACTTAAATGATAGAAAAACGGAAGTTGTAATTTTTGGAGAGCCCGATGTCTCTGGTTTTGACACTGCTCTTGGTCCAATATTCTCAAACTGCTGCCCATTTGTAAAGAGTCTTGGTGTTTTTATTGACAGTTCTTTTAAACTCGATAAACAGATCAGTTCAGTGGTAAAAACAAGCTTCTTTCAGCTCAGACTTCTTAGGAAGGTCAAGCCTTACCTGCCCCTTAGCCAATTGGAAACAGTTGTGCATGCTTTGATTACAAATCGCCTGGACTACTGTAACTCACTGTACTACGGCCTTGATCAATCTTCAGTGCGCCGATTACAGTTAGTTCAAAATGCAGCTGCACGCCTGCTAACAGGGAAAAGGCGCAGTGACCACATCACCCCTATACTGTCGGCTCTCCACTGGCTGCCTGTTGTTTTTAGAATCCATTTTAAGATCTTATTGTTTGTTTTTAAATCTCTTAACGGGCTAGCACCATCATACTTATCTGATATGCTGATTTTGCACACTCCAGTCAGAGCACTCAGGTCCAGGACCAGTTGCTTTTAGACTGTCCCAGAACCAGACTGAGACCCAGAGGGGACAGAGCTTTCTCGGTGGCAGGTCCTAAGCTCTGGAACGCTCTCCCTCTCAACATTAGAGCAGCTTCCTCTATTGAGAGTTTTAAATCCCTTTTAAAAACTCATCTTTTTGCACGGGCTTTTAACACAAGCTGAGCTGTGACATTTTGTTATTGATTTGAGCTTTTTTCTGTTGTCTGTTTTTATTGTTTTTGGCATGTTTTGTTTTAGATGGTTTTTCCGGTTATTTATTATGCTTTTATCTTGTGTTGTTGTCTATAATTGTACAGCACTTTGGGGCAGTAGTGACTGTTTGTAAGTGTGCTATAGAAATAAACTTTGACCTTGACCTTGACCTTTTGTTCTGATGAGACGTTCAGTTGTCGACGGATTTCTCTGTTTTAACCCCAGATTGTGCCAGAGTGGCTTTAAACTATGAGATTATTCTAATTAGAGGAATATTTTTGCACAGCAGATGCAACGGATAGTTTATGATTTTTTTGGGACGATGTTTTTTAAAAAAAACTGAAAGCTGAATACATGTTGATCATGTTGGGATCTCGTGGCGGAGCAGACACGATTACACAAGACTGGTGAATATATTAAATATATAAATAATAAAATATATATAATATTATATATATATATATATAATATTATATATATATATAAAAAAATAATATAATATATATAATATTATATATATAATATTATATATATATATATATATATATATATAAAATAATAAAATATATATAATATTATTTATATATATATATATATATAAAAAATAATAAATATATATACAATGGACAGTATCTTGTTATGTGTCATTCTTAAAAAGTTATATGGAAATCCTGGAGCTTCCTTATACTGCTAATACCTGCGTATCATATACTATATATAGTATATATACTATATATAGTATATATAGTATATATACTGTATATACTATATATACAGTATACGTATGTATTTCTTGTGTAGAGCGTTGTAGGGACCCATCCATGTTATTTTTATATTTAATTGATTGAAAGATTTGTGACGTCAGGCGCGAGGAGGGTTAGATGATATTTACTGTGTATTTCTGTGTTTATCTGTATATTTCTGTGTATTTCTGTAAGAGAACATGTAATTGTATCAGTGAAATATCTGTATGACTTCTTCTTATTTAGTTAAAAATGGCCTGTACATTTTGTAAATGACCTGACTAATAAAATATAGTTCATCCATTGCTTTATTGTCCCTCTTTTATGTACATTAGGTATGTTTTAAAAAATATATATATATGTCATGAATTAATATTTTTTGTGGGTTACATTTTAAAGAACTTATTTTTTTATTTTTTATTTTTAGACAAATTTTATTTATTTAATACTTTTAGTGTATAAACTTACTTCACAAATATGTTTTATTAACCACAAACAGCTCTGAGGCTGCAAGCAGCATATCTCCACCAGACTCCATGTAAATAATCACTACTTTTAGCGTGTATAGAGCAGCATATCTCCACCAGACTCCATGTAAATAATCACTACTTTTAGCGTGTATAGAGCAGCATATCTCCACCAGACTCCATGTAAATAGTCACTACTTTTAGCGTGTATAGAGCAGCATATCTCCACCAGACTCCATGTAAATAATCACTACTTTTAGTGTGTATAGAGCAGCATATCTCCACCAGACTCCATGTAAATAATCACTACTTTTAGCGTGTATAGAGCAGCATATCTCCACCAGACTCCATGTAAATAATCACTACTTTTAGCGTGTATAGAGCAGCATATCTCCACCAGACTCCATGTAAATAATCACTACTTTTAGCGTGTATAGAGCAGCATATCTCCACCAGACTCCATGTACAACTAAAGTTGTGATGGTTGGAAAAGTGGGAAGACGACCCAAAAACTGCCTTTCATAGTTTTATTTAGTTTCTGTTGACTTTGAATGATGCGTATTTGAAGAAATTAAATAACTTTTTATTTACATGGAGTCTGGTGGAGGTTTCTATGTGTAAATAAAGGCGAAGCAGGACCAGACTAGTGAGTGAGCAGCAGAGGGCAGCGCAGACATTTAGGAGACACCATTACACTGTCTGTGTGTGTGTGTGTGTGTGTGTGTGTGTGTGTGTGTGTGTGTGTGTGTGTGTGTGTGTGTGTGTGTGAGAGTGTGTGTGTGCGTGTGTGAGAGTGTGTGTGTGTGTGTGTGTATATATATGTGTGTTTATATGTGTGTGTGTGTGCGTGTGTATGTGTGTGTGTGTGTGTGTGTGTGCGTGTGCGTGTGCGTGTGCGCGTGCGCGTGCGCGTGTGCGTGTGTGTGTATGTGTGTGTGTGAGAGTGTGTGTGTGTGTATATGTGTGTGTGTGTGAGAGATGTAACTCTAAATACTACGAGATGATATTTTAGGAAACGAGTCTTATGTTTATTTTTAAAGTCCTTTAGTCCTGTTAGGAGTCTGATGACATCACAGTGACATCACGGTGACATCACAGTGACATCACGGTGACATCACGGTGACATCACAGTCTGAACTCGTTCTTAAATCAGACTGTAACCTGTGGGTCACGTGTTTTTCACACCTTTAGATTCTGGAGTCTGATTGGCTGCCCTCGGATGACGTCATGGTTCCTCTTCACAGCAGTTTGAATCAAAGAAAAATCACAAAAAAATAAATAAACAGAAACTCTTGTTTCTGACTCCTTGTCAACAGCAATTAAAAGTGTCTGGAGTGGGATTGGCTGCCCCTGATATGACGTCATTTTCTCTCCACACCAGTTTTACGAGCAGCCCCCAGGTCGGTGTCTCTCCCCGGTTTGGAGCCTCCAAAAATACCCGGAGGGTCGCCGTGCGTCCTGGCCCCGCCCCCTGCCCTGCAGCCAGCCAATGGGCTGCGGGCTGCGGGCTGCGTCTCCGTGCGCGTTGGAGGACGCCGCGCTGGGGCTGTATATATGGTCATGGAGGGGGCATTCCTGGGAGTCCAGCGCAGTGACGCCGATCCTTCTACACCCAGACCCTCTTCTACACCCAGACCCCCTTCTACACCCCGACCCCCTTCTCCGACACCCGCGCCGACTCTCCGCAGGCCGCCACGCCGCCTCTGAGAGTCTTTCCCCGGACACACAGGAGCGAGTCCGCCCGGAGGAAGAAACCACTTTCCTCTCCTTCTTCCTCCATCGGGTCCTCGCCTCGGCCGGACCGGGTTCACGGACTCGGGGTCCCGCAGCTTCACGCACACTTTGGACAAGCGTGTCCCTCCCGGAGGGGGAAAGTAATCAGTTACTCGCGTTACCGCAGCCGAATGGAGTAGTTTCTCTTCTGTGTGTACTTCTACTTTTTAAAGTGTTTTTCAAAGCTGGGACTTTACTTTTAGGTAAGTATGTCTGAAGAAATACTTTAGAAGTACTTTACTGCATTTAGAAGTACTTTACTGCATTTAGAAGTACTTTACTGCCTTTTAAATCACTTACTGAGAAACAAAAAGGGGTTTTGACCAAATATATATATATGTACATATATATATATATATATATGTATATATATATATGTGTATATATATATGTGTGTGTGTATATGTATGTATTTATATATGTACTATATGTGTATATATACAGTATGTATGTGTATCTATGTATATATATATATATATATATATATATATATATATATATATATATATATATATATATATATAGATATATATATATGGATGGGAAGAGGACACAGTAAATACCACTAAAGTACTATATTTTCTATAACTTTTACTGTATTTTTGTATTTTCTATAAGTTTTCCTGTATTTTCTATAAGTTTTCCTGTATTTTTGTACCCTGGTTCCTCCCAGCAGGCTCCTCTCTTCTTCTGTCCTCTCTTTCTCCGTCTGCCTGTCCTTCTTCTTCTCTGGTCCCGGCGGCGGCGCCAGATGAGCGGCGGCTACGTGGAGCAGCAGCTGCCCCCGGTTCATCTGCAGGGAGGAGGAGGAGGACGAGAGGAGGAGGAGATGCCGGCCACGGAGAAGGACCTGGCCGAGGACGCCCCCTGGAAGAAGATCCAGCAGAACACCTTCACCCGCTGGTGCAACGAGCACCTGAAGGGGCTCAACCGGCGGATCGGGGACCTGCAGCGGGACCTGGGCGACGGGCTGAAGCTCATCGGGCTGCTGGAGGTGCTGAGCCAGAAGAAGATGTACAGGAAGTACCACGCACGGCCCAACTTCAGGCAGATGAAGCTGGAGAACGTCTCCGTGGCCCTGGAGTTCCTGGAGAGGGAGCACATCAGGCTGGTGTCCATCGGTGAGGACGCACAGGGACACACACACAGGGACACACAGGGACACACACAGAGGGACACACAAGGACACACTCAGAGGGACACACAGGGACACACAAGGACACACACAGACAGAGGGACACAGAGGGACACACAGGGACACACACAGACACAGGGACACACACAGAGGGACACACAGGGACACACACAGAGGGACGCACAGGGACACACACAGGGACACACAGGGACACACAGGGACACACAGAGGGACACACAGGGACACACAGGGACACACAGGGACACACAGAGGAACACACACAGACAGGGACACACACACACACAGGGACACACAGAGGGACACACAGGGACACACACAGAGGGACACACAGGGACACACACAGAGGGACGCACAGGGACACACACAGGGACACACACAGGGACACACAGGGACACACAGAGGAACACACACAGACAGGGACACACACACACACACACACACACACAGGGACACACAGAGAGTTCCTGGAGAGGGAGCATATCAGGCACATCCTCCTCCCTCTCTCCTCCCTCTCCTCCCTCTCCTCTCCCCCCTCTCCTCACTCTCTCCTACCTCTCTCCTCCCTCTCTCCCCCCCTCTCCTCCCCTCTCTCCTCCCTCTCTCCCCCCCTCTCCTCCCTCTCCTCACTCTCTCCTACCTCTCTCCTCCCTCTCTCCCCCCCTCTCCTCACTCTCTCCTCCCTCTCCTCCTCTCTCCTCCCTCTCCTCACTCTCTCTACCTGTCTCCTCTCCCCTCTCCTCTCTCTCCTCCCTCTCTCCCCCTCTCCTCCCCTCTCCCCCTCTCTCCTCCCTCTCCTCCTCTCTCCTACCTCTCTCCTCCCTCTCTCCCCCCTCTCCTCCCTCTCTCCTCCCTCTCCTCACTCTCTCCTACCTGTCTCCTCTCCCCCTCTCCTCCTCTCTCCTCCCTCTCTCCCCCCCTCTCCTCCCCTCTCTCCTCCCTCTCTCCTCCCTCTCCTCACTCTCTCCCTCTCTCCTCCCTCTCCCCTCTCTCTCCCCTCCTCACTCTCTCCTACCTCTCTCCTCACTCTCTCAACCTCTCTCCTCCCTCTCTCCCCTCTCCTCCCTCTCTCCTCCCTCTCCTCACTCTCTCCTCCCTCTCTCCTCCCTCTCTCCCCCTCTCCTCCCCTCTCTCCTCCCTCTCTCCTCCCTCTCCTCACTCTCTCCTCCCTCTCCTCACTCTCTCCTACCTGTCTCCTCTCCCCCTCTCCCCTCTCCTCCCTCTCTCCCCCTCTCTCCTCCTCCCTCTCTCCTCCCTCCCTTTCCCTCTCCTCCCATCATATTTGTATTATATATATTAGATATTAGTCTCCCCTGCTGTTGATTGGTTGAAAGCGTCTGACTCATGCACAGGGTTAGGTTAGGGGGGGGGGGGTGACCTCATCCCCAGTATTTACAAGAGGTAGATTTGTGTTCCCAAACAATTTGACAAGCCCGCCCCCAGCAGAGATAACCAATCAGGGCTGAGAGCATGTTTCTATCCTTCTTACCAGGGCCCCTCTCTTCTTCTTCATCTCTTCCTCTCTTCTTCTCCCTCTTTATCTCATCCTCTCTTCTTCCTCTCTTTCACTTTCCCTGTATCCAATAGCGGTGATCAGATTTGGGGGACAGGAAACATCACTGCCTCTATCTCTGCCACGAGACACAAGCTCTGCTCTGCTTCCTCCATCCTCCATCTCTCTCTCTCTCTCTCTGTTCTCTCTCTCTGTCTCTCTCTCTCCCCCCTCTCCCTCTCTCTCTCTCTCTGTCTCTCCCTCTCTCTCTCTCTCTCTCTCTCTCTCTCTCTCTCTCTCTCTCTCTCTGTCTCTCTCTCTCTCTCTCTCTCTCTCTCTCTCTCTCTCTCTCTCTCTCTCTCTCTCTGTCTCTCTCTCTCTGTCTCTCTCTCTCTCTCTCTCTCTCTGTCTCTCTCTCTCTGTCTCTCTCTCTCTCTCCCCTCTCTCTCTCTCTCTCTCTCTCTCTCTCTCTCTGTCTCTCTCTCTCTCTCTGTCTCTCTCTCTCTGTCTCTCTCTCCCTCTCTCTCCCTCTCTCTCTCTGTCTCTCTCTCTCTGTCTCTCTCTCTCCCCCTCTCCCTCTCTCTCTCTCTCTGTCTCTCCCTCTCTCTCTCTCTCTCTCTCTCTCCCTCTCTCTCTCTGTCTCTCTCTCTCTGTCTCTCTCTCTCTCTCTCTCCCTCTCTCTCTCTCTCTCTCTCTCTCTCTCTCTCTCTCTCTCTGTCTCTCTCTCTCTCTCTCTCTCTCTCTCTCTCTCTCTGTCTCTCTCTCTCTCTCTCTCTCTCTCTCTCTCTCTCTCTCTCTCTCTCTCTCTCTCTCTCTCTCTCTCTCTCTCTCTGTATAAAGTGGAGGCCCCTGTCCAGACATCTTGTTCCCTTCATTCACATCCATTGGTGTTTAGAGCCAAAACATTAGAACTGATGTCCCAATATATAGCTAGGTTGGGGGGCGGGAGGGGTGTGTGTGTGTGTGTGTGTGTGTGTGTGTGTGTGTGTGTGGGCGGGGGGTTAAACAACACAACACGGACGTAGAGAATTAAAGAAATAAAGATGTGAGTTGTGCAGCAACGACACAAAGTGCTGCACCACAAGTTCAACAGGATGCAATTAAATGAAGTGTTTGACGCTCAAAATGTTCTCGCAGAGGACCCTCAGACCCCCCCCCCGGACCCCCTTCCCCAGATCCCCCACAGACCCCCCCCGGACCCCCTTCCCCAGATCCCCCACAGACCCCCCCAGACCCCCTTCCCCAGATCCCCCAGACCCCCCTCCTGGACCCCCCCCGGACCCCTTCCTGGACCCCCGGACCCCCCAGATATTGAGCACCAGTTTAAAGTATTTAAACTGCAGAGCCGAAGTGTGAACTCTCTTTATTCACATGTTGTGAG
>JABXJD010001086.1:110000-116637 GCA_013375575.1 Percina caprodes
CATGTGACATGAACCAGAATCCGATGGGGATCTTGTCTGTCTGGACTTAGATTGGACTTCCAAATCCCTTTGAAATTAATTTTTCTTAATCTGGGGACATGTCTTAGAAGAAGTTGAGACTTGGAACTTGTTGATCTTTGACTTGTCTTGATAATATGGACGTGTGGACTGTGGAACTACCTGTCTTTGACTTGGGATCTTGTCTGACTAAACTTATGGCGTTTTTCCATTACATGGTTCCTCCTCAACTCCACTACTCTACTCTTCCATGATGGTAGAAGTCCCTGGTACCTGCTGGGGGTACCTGCTAGGGGTACCTGCTACGGGGTACCTGCTACAGGGTACCTGCTACAGGGTAGCTCCTGAACATACCCGCCGTGTTGAAGTAGTTTATCCAGTGGTGTGTTTTCTGCCTCCGGCAGACAGCCTTCTGGCAAACAGCCACATGCCGAGAATCAGACACACCTCTGTGTGCATCGCATTAGGTCACGGCAGTTTCCTGCGGCGTTGCTATGACGACCAGCCACGCTCGCCTCACGCATGAGGCGGTACTAATCTGCGATGGAGAAAGGAGACGGGGCACCGCGGCCGAGCAGAGCTGGTACCATGTATTGGAAAAACGCCAAAAGATTTGACTTCTTCAACTTTCTGGGACTTGCTACCTGTCTCAACTTGATTTAAGGATGTCCAATATTGACTTAGGACATACCATGGATCTTAGTGTCTTTATTCAGGACTTGCGTGCCTTAACTTTGGACTTGGCCCTGGTATTGGCAGTCTGACTTGAGACTGGCTTTCTTGACATGGGACTCGTTCCAGGAATTGTCTTTCTTGAATTGACTGAGAACTTGTAAATCTTGTGACTTGACTTGCAGATTGCTAATCTTGATTCAGGACTTGCCTTTCTCACCTTTTGACTTGACCATGGACTGCCCCAATTGGATCTAACTGGAGACTAGTCTGTCTCTGACTTGGGACTTGATTAAGGACTTGCAGTCTTGATATGGGACATGCCTTTCTCAAATAGTGACTTGACGTCTGACTAGTCGGTGTAGACTTGACTAAAGTTAGCAACTTGAGAACTCTAGTCCCATCTCTGCCTACTGGTCCGGCGGCCTGGCAGTCTGCGGGTCCTACCCTCTACTTGTCTGGACTTCTGCAGGTCTCTGTCCCCTCTCTGCCTGTTTACAAGTATGTTATCACGGTTGTTCCCTCCTTCAGTTTCACAGAGCATCCCTCCACCTGGGTCTCCGGTGCAGATTGTACCTCAGTCCGCACCCTCAGACAAGACAAGGAGAGCCCCCCCTCCAACACCACCCAAACCCAGGCGACCAAGTTAGTACAGTCTGGGTCTGGGGGGGTGTGACTGGAGCCTGCCTGCACTAGCCTGGTTTCCTTCCACCTCAAAACCATCCTGTCTGTGTCCCCTCTGGACGGGGTTTTCCCTTTACCGCATGTGCAGCACCTGCTTCCTCCTGAACATCTTTCTATTCTTCTGCAGAAACTGAGTGAATGTGGATGAGTGGTCTCTGGATGAATCAGTGGGCCCAGTATGGTCTCTGGATGAATCAGTGGGCCTAGTATGGTCTCTGGATGAATAACTAGGCCCAGTATGGCCTCTGGATGAATCAGTAGACCCAGTATGGTCTCTGGATGAATCAGTAGGCCCAGTATGGTCTCTGGATGAATCAGTAGTTAGAGAGGACATGTCCAACCAATCAGTCCCAGAACCTCCGTGTTAGATAGGACATGTCCCACCAATCAGTCCCAAAACCTCCCTGTTAGAGAGGACATGTCCCACCAATCAGTCCCAGAACCTCCCTGGTAGATAGGACATGTCCCACCAATCAGTCCCAAAACCTCCCTTTTAGAGAGGACATGTCCCACCAATCAGTCCCAGAACCTCCCTGTTAGATAGGACATGTCCCACCAATCAGTCCCAGAACCTCCCTGTTAGAGAGGACATGTCCCACCAATCAGTCCCAGAACCTCCCCATTAGAGAGGACATGTCCCACCAATCAGTCCCAGAACCTCCCCATTAGAGAGGACATGTCCCACTGTTAGAGAGGACTCCAGAGAGACCCGAGCAGGTCTGTCTTGTTACACCGTCCAAAATGTTCAGCGTTAGCTCGCTAGTGTTGAGGTTTGTTGTTGTTTCCTGAAGAGAAGAGAGAGACTGAGAGAGAGAGAGAGAGAGAGAGAAAGAGAGAGACAGAGAGAGATAGAGACTGAGACAGAGAGAGACAGAGAGATTACTGACATCCAGAGAAGGTTTTCAGGTCTTCTTGGTCATGCAGCCAGTCTGTCGCGGCCTCACCTCCTAACCACCGAGGAAGAGTTAAAAACAATTGATTGGAGGATCTGAGAGGCCTTGATTGGAAGATCTAGAGGCCCTGATTGGAAGATCTGAGAGGCCCTGATTGGAGGATCTGAGAGGCCCTGATTGGAAGATCTAGAGGCCCTGATTGGAGGACTGGAGGATCTGAGAAGCCCTCATTGGAAGATCTAAGAGGCCCTGATTGGAGGATCTAAGAGGCCCTGATTGCAGGACTGGAGGATCTGAGAGGCCCTGATTGGAGGATCTAAGAGGCCCTGATTGGAGGACTGGAGGATCTGAGAGGCCCTGATTGGAGGATCTAAGAGGCCCTGATTGGAGGATCTAAGAGGCCCTGATTGGAGGACTGGAGGATCTAAGAGGCCCTGATTGGAGGATCTAGAGGCCCATATAGATACAGAATGTACACATGAGACTGAGATGCCTCCCATCATCATCATCTGCTTCTCTTCTCTTCCTCATAACTAACATTAATAACCTTCTCTTCCTTTCTTCACTCTGTCCATATCTTCTCGTCTGTTCAGATACAAAACTGTGAATTAAAATGTTTCTTTGTCAAATTCTCAGCTTCACCTGCAAATAATCCAGCGGATGCTTTTAGTCTGAAAGTTCTGATGAATGGATGTTGTCCTTCCTGTCAGCCTCAGCTTCTCTAACAGAGATCAGTGTGTGTGTGTGTGTGTGTGTGTGTGTGTGTGTGTGTGTGTGTGTGTGTGTGTGTGTGTGTCTGTGTGTGTGTGTGTCTCTGTGTGTCTGTGTGTGTGTGTGTGTGTGTGTGTGTGTCGGTGTGTCTGTGTGTGTGTGTGTGTGTGTGTGTGTGTCTCTGTGTGTGTGTGTGTCTGTGTCTCTGTGTGTGTATGTGTGTGTGTGTGTGTGTGTGTGTGTGTGTGTCTCTGTGTGTGTGTGTGTGTGTGTCTGTGTGTGTGTGTGTGTGTGTGTGTGTGTGTGTGTGTGTGTGTGTGTGTGTTAGTGTCATTTGAACATCATCTCCCAGTCTGACCTTCTGATTGGTCCTCAGCCTGTAACCCCAACGCGTGCCGAGCGGCGGGCCGAGGTCTGCAGCCCCGGGGGCTCAGGGTCCGAGAGGTGGCCGGGTTTAGGGTTCACACCAGAGGAGCCGGCAGCGGGGACCTCAAGGTCACCGTGAGGGGACCAAGTAAGACCTTTACCGTTACTGCAGTACTAACCTGAGTACACATGCTGAGGTACTTTACCTGAGTCTTAATAGGGTAGAATGAGAAGAACTAGTCAAAAATAAAGATAAAAAAATAAAATAAATACATAATATAAAAAAATAATGTATTCAACTATTCGAAAATATAAAAAAATATAAAAAATAAATATAAAGAAATACAAAGCAAAGAATAAACTACTTAGACTCAGTGATGAAGTATGAAAGTTTAATATTTAATATATTATGTATAAATATGTAATAATGTATGTTTTGCTGCCAGAGGGCGTGGAGGAGCCGGTGAAGGTCATCGCCGTGGACAACGGGACGTTCGAGTGTAATTATTACCCAATCACGACGGGAAAATACATCGTCACCGTCACCTGGGGAGGACACAGCGTCCCCCGCAGGTGAGACAGCCCCACCCATTAATATCCTGTAGTAGTAGTAGTAGTAGAAGTATCAGTAGTAGTAGTAGCAGTGGTAGTAGTATTAGAATTAGTAGTAGCAGTAGTAGTAGTAGCTGTAGTAGTATTATAATTAGTAGTAGTAGTAGCAGTAGTAGTAGTAGTAGTAGTAGTAGTAGTAGCAGTGGTAGTAGTATTAGAATTAGTAGTAGCAGTAGTAGTAGTAGCTGTAGTAGTATTATAATTAGTAGTAGTAGTAGCAGTAGTAGTAGTAGTAGTAGTAGTAGTAGTAGCAGTGGTAGTAGTATTAGAATTAGTAGTGTAGTAGTGTAGTAGTGTAGTAGTATTATAATTAGTAGTAGTAGTAGCAGTAGTAGTAGTAGTGTAGTAGTAGTGTGTGGTAGTTGTGTTTTTGTTTTGGCGTTCTCTGCTGAATTTATGAGGAGTATGTGTGTGTCTGTGTGTGTGTGTGTGTGTCTGTGTGTGTGTGTGTGTGTGTGTCTGTGTGTCTATGTGTCTATGTGTGTGTGTGTCTGTGTGTGTGTGTGTGTGTGTGTCTATGTGTGTATGTGTGTGTGTGTGTGTGTGTGTGTGTGTGTGTGTCTATGTGTCTATGTGTGTGTGTGTGTGTCTGTGTGTGTCTATGTGTGTGTGTGTGTGTGTGTGTGTGTGTGTGTGTGTGTGTGTGTCTATGTGTCTATGTGTGTGTGTGTGTGTGTGTCTATGTGTCTATGTGTGTGTGTGTGTGTGTGTGTTTCAGTCCGTTTGAGGTCCAGGTGAGCAAGGAGGCGGGGCCCCAGAAGGTGCGGGCCTGGGGCCCCGGTCTGGAGACGGGGGCGGTGGGGAGGAGTGCTGACTTTGTGGTAGAGGCCATCGGCACGGAGGTGGGGACACTTGGTACGTCCCAATGACACAACCACACCACGGACCAATCAGAAACACTCACCACACCACGGACCAATCAGAAGCACTCACCACACCACGGACCAATCAGAAGCACTCACCTGTCTTATATAACCACCAAGGCTTTTTTTATTTTTAATAGTTGAATATATTATTTTTTATATTATTTTTAATAGTACTCGTTCTGTCCTATTAAGACTCCACATGTGGACGTCCTCACCTGTCTCGTGTCCCCGTCCGTCTGCAGGCTTCTCCATCGAGGGCCCGTCCCAGGCGAAGATCGAGTGTGACGATAAAGGAGACGGGTCATGTGACGTCCGATACTGGCCCACCGAACCGGGGGACTACCCACGTCATCTGTGACGAGGACATTAAGGACAGTCCCTTCATGGCTCACATCGTCCCTGCAGCCAGCGACGTCTTCCCAGAACACGTGAGACCTACTCTCTAATGTCTCTAATGTCTCTCTAATGTCTCTCTAATGTCTCTCTACTGCTGTCTCTCTACTAATGTCTCTCTCTAATGTCTCTCTAATGTCTCTCTAATGTCTCTCTACTGCTGTCTCTCTACTAATGTCTCTCTCTAATGTCTCTCTCTAATGTCTCTAATGTCTCTCTAATGTCTCTCTAATGTCTCTCTCTAATGTCTCTCTAATGTCTCTCTAATGTCTCTCTAATGTCTCTCTCTAATGTCTCTCTAATGTCTCTCTACTGCTGTCTCTCTCAAATGTCTCTCTACTGATGTCTCTCTAATGTCTCTCTAATGTCTCTCTAATGTCTCTCTACTGTCTCTCTACTGCTGTCTCTCTACTAATGTCTCTCTAATGTCTCTCTCTAATGTCTCTCTACTGTCTCTCTCTAATGTCTCTCTAATGTCTCTCTACTGATGTCTCTCTCTAATGTCTCTCTACTGATGTCTCTCTCTAATGTCTCTCTAATGTCTCTCTACTAATGTCTCTCTAATGTCTCTCTACTAATGTCTCTCTACTGCTGTCTCTCTACTAATGTCTCTCTCTAATGTCTCTCTACTGATGTCTCTCTCTAATGTCTCTCTAATGTCTCTCTACTGCTGTCTCTCTCTAATGTCTCTCTACTGCTGTCTCTCTCTAATGTCTCTCTACTGCTGTCTCTCTACTAATGTCTCTCTACTGCTGTCTCTCTACTAATGTCTCTCTCTAATGTCTCTCTACTGATGTCTCTCTCTAATGTCTCTCTACTGCTGTCTCTCTACTAATGTCTCTCTAATGTCTCTACTGATGTCTCTCTACTGATGTCCCTCTACTGTTGTCCCTCTACTGTTGTCCCTGTCTATTTCTACTCCCTGCTCTGCCTGTTGTGTCCCATGAGACACTAAAGGACGATTGTTGCGTCCCTGCTGACGCAGAGAGACACTGATTCAGTTACATATTAATATCCATTGGTATCTGCAGTTGTCTGTCCTAGTCCCCTCTGAGCAGACCTGCTCTACCTTCTGCAGCCAGCGTTGGGAGTCTCCCTGTGTCTGAATGTCTCCCATGGTCTGAATGTCTCCCAGGGTCTGAATGTCTCCCCGGGTCTGAATGTCTCCCATGGTCTGAATGTCTCCCCGGGTCTGAATGTCTCCCAGGGTCTGAATGTCTCCCAGGGTCTGAATGTCTCCCTGTCTGAATGTCTTCCCGGGTCTGAATGTCTCCCCGGGTCTGAATGTCTCCCAGGGTCTGAATGTCTCCCAGGGTCTGAATGTCTCCCCCTGTCTGAATGTCTTCCCGGGTCTGAATGTCTCCCCGTGTCTGAATGTCTCTCAGGTTCTTTATGTCTCCCAGGGTCTGAATGTCTCCTCCC
>JABXJD010003379.1:0-5000 GCA_013375575.1 Percina caprodes
TTCTGGTAGTTCTGCTGTGCTGGTGCTTTTAGATTTGACTTCAGCGTTCGATACGGTTGACCACAGATTTTATAGTCAAGACTCGAGTCCTGTGCAGGCATTAAGGCACAGCTCTGAAGTGGTTTCAGTCCATATCTAACAGGTCTTTCTCTGTAAACAGGGCCTTTTACTCAAACAAAGCCCCGATTGACAGTGGGGTGCCTCAAGGCTCAATTTTAGGCCCAGTCTTGTTCTCGCTGTATGCTGCCCACTGGGATCAATCTTCCTAAAATACAACATTTCCATTCACTGCTTTGCAGATGACACGTCCAGATTACCTACCTTTGAATTCCAAAACAAACTCAGTTGACAGCTCTGAGAAAATGTCTACATGATAAAACTGGATGTCACTGAATTTTTAAACTTAAATGATAGAAAACGGAAGTTGTAATTTTGGAGAGCCTATGTCTCTGGTTTAGACACTGCTCTTGGTCCAATATTCTCAAACTGCTGCCCATTTGTAAGAGTCTTGGTGTTTTTATTGACAGTTCTTTTAAACTGATATAAACAGATCAGTTCAGTGGTAAAACAAAGCTTCTTTCAGCTCAGACTTCTTAGGAAGGTCAAGCCTTACCTGCCCCTTAGCCAATTGGAAACAGTTGTGCATGCTGATTACAAATCGCCTGGACTACTGTAACTCACATACTGCGGCCTTGATCCAATCTTCAGTCGCCAGATTACAGTTAGTTCAAAATGCAGCTGCACGCCTGCTAACAGGAAAAGGCGCAGTGACCACATCACCCCTATACTGTCGGTTCCACTGCTGCCTGTTGTTTGAATCCATTTTAAGATCTTATTGTTTGTTTTTAAATCTCTTAATGGGCTAGCACCATCATACTTATCTGATATGCTGATTTTGCACTCCAGTCAGAGCACTCCCAGGTCCAGGACCAGTTGCTTTTGGAACTGTCCCAGAACCAGACTGAGACTCCAGAGGGGACAGAGCTTTCTCGGTGGCAGGTCCTAAGCTCTGGGCGCTCTCCTCTCAACATTATTAGCAGCTTCCTCTGTTGAGAGTTTTAAATCCCTTTTAAAAACTCATCTTTTGCACGGGCTTTAACACAAGCTGAGCTGTGACATTTGTTATTGATTTGAGCTTTTCTGTTGTCTGTTTTTATTGTTTTTGGCATGTTTTGTTTTAGATGGTTTTTCGGTTATTTATTATGCTTTTATCTTGTGTTGTTGTCTATAATTGTACAGCACTTTGGGGCAGTAGTGACTGTTTGTAAGTGTGCTATAGAAATAAACTTTGATATGACCTTGACCTTTTGTTCTGATGAGACGTTCAGTTGTCGCGGATTTCTCTGTTTAACCCCAGATTGTGCCAGAGTGGCTTTAAACTATGAGATTATTCTAATTAGAGGAATATTTTTGCACAGCAGATGCAACGGATAGTTTATGATTTTTTGGGACGATGTTTTTTAAAAACTGAAAGCTGAATACATGTTGATCATGTTGGGATCTCGTGGCGGAGCAGACACGATTACACAAGACTGGTGAATATATTAAATATATAAATAATAAAATATATATATATATATATATATATATATAATATTATATATATATATAAAAATAATATAATATATATAATATTATATATATAATATTATATATATATATATATATATATATATAAAATAATAAAATATATATAATATTATTATATATATATATATATATAAATAATAAATATATATACAATGGACAGTATCTTGTTATGTGTCATTCTTAAAAGTTATATGGAAATCCTGGAGCTTCCTTATACTGCTAATACCTCGTATCATATACTATATATAGTATATATACTATATATAGTATATATAGTATATATACTATATACTATATATACAGTATACGTATGTATTTCTTGTGTAGAGCGTTGTAGGGACCCATCCATGTTATTTTTATATTTAATTGATTGAAAGATTTGTGACGTCAGGCGCGAGGAGGGTTAGATGATATTTACTGTGTATTTCTGTGTTTATCTGTATATTTCTGTGTATTTCTGTAAGAGAACATGTAATTGTATCAGTGAAATATCTGTATGACTTCTTCTTATTTAGTTAAAAATGGCCTGTACATTTTGTAAATGACCTGACTAATAAAATATAGTTCATCCATTGCTTTATTGTCCCTCTTTTATGTACATTAGGTATGTTTTAAAAAATATATATATGTCATGAATTAATATTTTTGTGGGTTACATTTTAAAGAACTTATTTTTATTTTTATTTTTAGACAAATTTTATTTATTTAATACTTTTAGTGTATAAACTTACTTCACAAATATGTTTTATTAACCACAAACAGCTCTGAGGCTGCAAGCAGCATATCTCCACCAGACTCCATGTAAATAATCACTACTTTTAGCGTGTATAGAGCAGCATATCTCCACCAGACTCCATGTAAATAATCACTACTTTTAGCGTGTATAGAGCAGCATATCTCCACCAGACTCCATGTAAATAGTCACTACTTTTAGTGTATAGAGCAGCATATCTCCACCAGACTCCATGTAAATAATCACTACTTTTAGTGTGTATAGAGCAGCATATCTCCACCAGACTCCATGTAAATAATCACTACTTTTAGCGTGTATAGAGCAGCATATCTCCACCAGACTCCATGTAAATAATCACTACTTTTAGCGTGTATAGAGCAGCATATCTCCACCAGACTCCATGTAAATAATCACTACTTTTAGCGTGTATAGAGCAGCATATCTCCACCAGACTCCATGTACAACTAAAGTTGTGATGGTTGGAAAAGTGGGAAGACGACCCAAAAACTGCCTTTCATAGTTTTATTTAGTTTCTGTTGACTTTGAATGATGCGTATTTGAAGAAATTAAATAACTTTTTATTTACATGGAGTCTGGTGGAGGTTTCTATGTGTAAATAAAGGCGAAGCAGGACCAGACTAGTGAGTGAGCAGCAGAGGGCAGCGCAGACATTTAGGAGACACCATTACACTGTCTGTGTGTGTGTGTGTGTGTGTGTGTGTGTGTGTGTGTGTGTGTGTGTGTGTGTGTGTGTGTGTGTGTGTGTGTGTGTGTGTGTGTGAGAGTGTGTGTGTGTGTGTGTGTATATATGTGTGTTTATATGTGTGTGTGTGTGCGTGTGTATGTGTGTGTGTGTGTGTGTGTGTGCGTGTGCGTGTGTGTGTGTGTGTTGTGTGTGCGTGTGTGTGTGTGTGAGAGTGTGTGTGTGTGTATATGTGTGTGTGTGTGAGATGTAACTCTAAATACTACGAGATGATATTTTAGGAAACGAGTCTTATGTTTATTTTTAAAGTCCTTTAGTCCTGTTAGGAGTCTGATGACATCACAGTGACATCACGGTGACATCACAGTGACATCACGGTGACATCACGGTGACATCACAGTCTGAACTCGTTCTTAAATCAGACTGTAACCTGTGGGTCATGTTTTCACACCTTTAGATTCTGAGTCTGATTGGCTGCCCTCGGATGACGTCATGGTTCCTCTTCACAGCAGTTTGAATCAAAGAAAAATCACAAAAAAATAAATAAACAGAAACTCTTGTTTCTGACTCCTTGTCAACAGCAATTAAAAGTGTCTGGAGTGGGATTGGCTGCCCCTGATATGACGTCATTTTCTCTCACACCAGTTTTACGAGCAGCCCCCAGGTCGGTGTCTCTCCCGGTTTGGAGCCTCCAAAAATACCGGAGGGTCGCCGTGCGTCCTGGCCCCGCCCTGCCCTGCAGCCAGCCAATGGGCTGCGGGCTGCAGGCTGCGTCTCCGTGCGCGTTGGAGGACGCCGCGCTGGGGCTGTATATATGGTCATGGAGGGCATTCCTGGGAGTCCAGCGCAGTGACGCCGATCCTTCTACACCCAGACCCTCTTCTACACCCAGACCCCCTTCTACACCCCGACCCCCTTCTCCGACACCCGCGCCGACTCTCCGCAGGCCGCCACGCCGCCTCTGAGCGTCTTTCCCGGACACACAGGAGCGAGTCCGCCCGGAGGAAGAAACCACTTTCCTCCTTCTTCTTCCTCCATCGGGTCCTCGCCTCGGCCGGACCGGGTTCACAGACTCGGGTTCACAGCTCACGCACTTTGGACAAGCGTGTCCCTCCCGGAGGAAAGTAATCAGTTACTCGCGTTACCGCAGCCGAATGGAGTAGTTTCTCTTCTGTACTTCTACTTTTTAAAGTGTTTTTCAAAGCTGGGACTTTACTTTTAGGTAAGTATGTCTGAAGAAATACTTTAGAAGTACTTTACTGCATTTAGAAGTACTTTACTGCATTTAGAAGTACTTTACTGCCTTTTAAATCACTTACTGAGAAACAAAAGGGGTTTTGACCAAATATATATATATATATATATATATATATATATGTATATATATATATGTGTATATATATGTGTGTATATGTATGTATTTATATATGCACTGTATGTGTATATATACAGTATGTATGTGTATCTATATATGTATACTATATATATATATATATATATATATATATATATATATATATATATATATATATATATAGATATATATATATGGATGGGAAGAGGACACAGTAAATACCACTAAAGTACTATATTTTCTATAACTTTTACTGTATTTTTGTATTTTCTATAACTTTTACTGTATTTTCTATAAGTTTTCCTGTATTTTTGTACCCTGGTTCCTCCCAGCAGGCTCCTCTCTTCTTCTGTCCTCTCTTTCTCCGTCTGCCTGTCCTTCTTCTTCTCTGGTCAGCGCGGCGCCACGCGGTGGCGGCGGGCTACGTGGGCAGCAGCTGCCCCCGGTTCATCTGCGAGGAGGAGGAGGAGGACGAGGAGGAGGAGGAGATGCCCGCCACGGAGGGACCTGGCCGAGGCGCCCCTGGAAGAAGATCCAGCAGAACACCTTCACCCGCTGGTGCAGAGCACCTGAAGGGCTCAACGGCGGATCGGGACCTGCAGCGGGACCTGGGCGGCGGG
>JABXJD010003379.1:12500-25000 GCA_013375575.1 Percina caprodes
CACTCTCACACACACACACACACACATAGACACACACACTCACTCTCACACACACACACACACAAACACACACATTGCATTCAGTTTTATTTTGTAATCCTTGTTGTCCTTGGTTACCGTCCGTCTCTCAGACTCCAAAGCCATCGTGGACGGGAACCTGAAGCTGATCCTGGGTCTGGTCTGGACCCTGATCCTGCACTACTCCATCTCCATGCCCATGTGGGAGGACGAGGACAGCGAGGACGCCAAGAAGCTGACCCCCAAGCAGCGTCTGCTGGGCTGGATCCAGAACAAGGTCCCCCAGCTCCCCATCACCAACTTCCCGGGACTGGAGGGACGGCAAGGCCCTGGGGGCCTGGTGGACAACTGTGCCCCACACACACACACACACACAGAGACATACACACACACACACACACACACACACACTCACACACACACACACACACACACACACACACACACACACAGAACACACACACACACACACACACACACAGAGACACACACACACAGAGACATACACACACACATACACACACACACACATACACACACACACACACACACACACACACACACACACACACATACATAGTGACACATACACTTCAACGTTTAGAATGCTTTTGTTGTTTTGTGTATGTGTTTCACTGTGTGTGTGTGTGTTTGTGTGTGTGTGTGTGTGTGTGTGTGTGTGTGTGTGTGTGTGTGTGTGTGTGTGTGATCCAGGCTTCCTTGTCAGCATTAGTGTTGATAACATTAACATCATGTCTCTGTGTCTCTGTGCTGCGTTCAGGTCTCTGTCCAGACTGGGAAACCTGGGACCCCAGTCAGCCGGTGGAGAACGCCAGGAGGCCATGCAGCAGGCCGACGACTGGCTCAGTCCCTCAGGTACCCTCAGGGGTCCTAATCCTGTATCTGAGGTCTCTTTTATATAGTGGTCCCCTAATCCTGTATCTGAAGTCTTTTTATATAGACCTTAGTGAATATTATCTTTTAAGGGTACAAACCAGGCTTTTGTGCACGTTAACGTAGTCTGTGATGGGTTTTTTGGAGATGTTGGTAGCTTGTTGTCATGGTGACCGTCCTCGTCCCCCCACCGCCCATCAGGTCATCGCTCCGGAGGAGATCGTGGATCCCAACGTGGACGAGCACTCGGTGATGACCTACCTGTCTCAGTTCCCCAAATCTAAACTGAAGCCCGGAGCCCCCCTGAAGGCCAAGACCCTGCACCCCAAGAGGGCTAAGGCCTACGGACCAGGTGACATCATAACACACACACACACACACACACACACACACACACACACACGAGTCCTGAGTATTTTATGTCTTGTGGTTCAGGTCTGGAGCCTCGAGGGAATGTGGTCCTGAAACCTGCAGAGTTTCTGGTGGAGACGGTGGAGGCCGGACTCGGTGAAGTTCTGGTCTATGTGGAGGATCCAGAAGGACACACTGAGGAGGTGTGACCACACACACACACACACACACACACACACACACACACTCCGTCAGCACTTTGCAGGTTATTTTGTGCATTCTGTTGTTCTTGGATGTCGTGATATTCAGGTTAGGTCTTACATTTCATTCATAATGTTCCTAATCTTCTCTCTAACGGGTCTGATGGTGTTTCTGTCCATCAGGCTCGAGTGATCGCCAACAACGACCGGAACAGAAGCTACTCGGTGGTCTACCTGCCCAAAGTGGAGGGTCTTCATAGAGTAAGAACCGCTAGCACACGCAACAAGCTGCTTGCTAACAATATTTAATATTTAACCATTTAATTACATTCAATGTTTATTTATTTGTTGATACTTATCTCCTTTTCACACAATGTTTATTCAAAACTATTTTATATATGTATATAGTTGCTCTCAGGACTCAGGTCTGTGCACCATGTGCCCCCTCTATTTTCTCTGCATTACCTATACCATTTTATATTCTTATATTTGATATTCTTATATTCCGTGTTGACACTGTAAAGGTTTTGCTCCAGTCTGGTTGCCCAGGTACTGCTCTGTGTGTGATGCCGATGAAGACTTTCTCTTCTCTTCCAATGGAATCCGTCCCTTTAACGACGCCCCCTAGAGGTGTAGGTACCCGTCCTGGCCGAGTGTCCCTGTTCCTCCCAGGTGAAGGTGCTGTTTGCTGGGCAGGACATTGACAGAAGTCCCTTCATGGTGAATGTTTCCAAGGCGATGGGGACCCCAGCAGAGTCCAGGCCGGGGTCGGGGCTGCAGCAGCGAGGAATGGCCAACAAACCGGCGTGCTTCGACATTTATACTGCAGGTGATCAGACACACTACGTCTGCAGGTATCACAGATCTAGACAAGCAGAAGGGAGGTAGGGACTTCATATCTCTATAACGTCCCCTTGTGTCTCCAGGACCTTTTTCTAATCCGTTCATTAACTCAGGTAGAACCAACATTTATAGCCTAAGATCATTGCAATGACAAATGATTCTGATGGATGAATATAAAAAAATACATAAAATAAAAAATTATAATATTGGTCGCTGATATATCGGCCGGGCTCTCGTTGTCTGAGGATCCGTTCTTCTTTAAGTGTCTGAAAGTCTTGTCCCCATCTGTCCCCGTCTGTCCCTTCTCCAGGGCGGGTGCTGGAGGCGTAGGTGTCATCATCGTGGATTCAAGCGGTCGAGGGACACGGTGGAGATCGTGTTGGAGAACAGAGCGACAGTATTTTCCGCTGCACCTATGTTCCCGTCCTGGAGCGCTCACACCGTCCACGTGACCTTTGCTGGGCAGCAGATTCCCAGAAGCCCTTTCACCGTCAACATCTCAGAGGGTAGGTTTGACTCACTGGACACGGTCACTTCCTTAAAGTGTAAGGTTGAAATGGAAGCCATCATTTTGTTATTCATTCATTTCCATGTGACATGAACCAGAATCCGATGGGGATCTTGTCTGTCTGGACTTAGATTGGACTTCCAAATCCCTTTGAAATTAATTTTTCTTAATCTGGGGACATGTCTTAGAAGAAGTTGAGACTTGGAACTTGTTGATCTTTGACTTGTCTTGATAATATGGACGTGTGGACTGTGGAACTACCTGTCTTTGACTTGGGATCTTGTCTGACTAAACTTATGGCGTTTTTCCATTACATGGTTCCTCCTCAACTCCACTACTCTACTCTTCCATGATGGTAGAAGTCCCTGTACCTGCTGGGGGTACCTGCTAGGGTACCTGCTACGGGGTACCTGCTACAGGGTACCTGCTACAGGGTAGCTCCTGAACATACCCGCCGTGTTGAAGTAGTTTATCCAGTGGTGTGTTTTCTGCCTCCGGCAGACAGCCTTCTGGCAAACAGCCACATGCCGAGAATCAGACACACCTCTGTGTGCATCGCATTAGGTCACGGCAGTTTCCTGCGGCGTTGCTATGACGACCAGCCACGCTCGCCTCACGCATGAGGCGGTACTAATCTGCGATGGAGAAAGGAGGACGGGCACCGCGGCCGAGCAGAGCTGGTACCATGTATTGGAAAAGCCAAAGATTTGACTTCTTCAACTTTCTGGGACTTGCTACCTGTCTCAACTTGATTTAAGGATGTCCAATATTGACTTAGGACATACCATGGATCTTAGTGTCTTTATTCAGGACTTGCGTGCCTTAACTTTGGACTTGGCCCTGGTATTGGCAGTCTGACTTGAGACTGGCTTTCTTGACATGGGA
The DNA here is from genome assembly GCA_013375575.1 of Percina caprodes. Taxonomy (NCBI): domain Eukaryota; kingdom Metazoa; phylum Chordata; class Actinopteri; order Perciformes; family Percidae; genus Percina; species Percina caprodes. The sequence continues at coordinate 16,200 of JABXJD010003379.1, forward strand.
CTCGTTCCAGGAATTGTCTTTCTTGAATTGACTGAGAACTTGTAAATCTTGTGACTTGACTTGCAGATTGCTAATCTTGATTCAGGACTTGCCTTTCTCACCTTTTGACTTGACCATGGACTGCCCCAATTGGATCTAACTGGAGACTAGTCTGTCTCTGACTTGGGACTTGATTAAGGACTTGCAGTCTTGATATGGGACATGCCTTTCTCAAATAGTGACTTGACGTCTGACTAGTCGGTGTAGACTTGACTAAAGTTAGCAACTTGAGAACTCTAGTCCCATCTCTGCCTACTGGTCCGGCGGCCTGGCAGTCTGCGGGTCCTACCCTCTACTTGTCTGGACTTCTGCAGGTCTCTGTCCCCTCTCTGCCTGTTTACAAGTATGTTATCACGGTTGTTCCCTCCTTCAGTTTCACAGAGCATCCCTCCACCTGGGTCTCCGGTGCAGATTGTACCTCAGTCCGCACCCTCAGACAAGACAAGGAGAGCCCCCCCTCCAACACCACCCAAACCCAGGCGACCAAGTTAGTACAGTCTGGGTCTGGGGGGGTGTGACTGGAGCCTGCCTGCACTAGCCTGGTTTCCTTCCACCTCAAAACCATCCTGTCTGTGTCCCCTCTGGACGGGGTTTTCCCGCTTTACCGCATGTGCAGCACCTGCTTCCTCCTGAACATCTTTCTATTCTTCTGCAGAAACTGAGTGAATGTGGATGAGTGGTCTCTGGATGAATCAGTGGGCCCAGTATGGTCTCTGGATGAATCAGTGGGCCTAGTATGGTCTCTGGATGAATAACTAGGCCCAGTATGGCCTCTGGATGAATCAGTAGACCCAGTATGGTCTCTGGATGAATCAGTAGGCCCAGTATGGTCTCTGGATGAATCAGTAGTTAGAGAGGACATGTCCAACCAATCAGTCCCAGAACCTCCGTGTTAGATAGGACATGTCCCACCAATCAGTCCCAAAACCTCCCTGTTAGAGAGGACATGTCCCACCAATCAGTCCCAGAACCTCCCTGGTAGATAGGACATGTCCCACCAATCAGTCCCAAAACCTCCCTTTTAGAGAGGACATGTCCCACCAATCAGTCCCAGAACCTCCCTGTTAGATAGGACATGTCCCACCAATCAGTCCCAGAACCTCCCTGTTAGAGAGGACATGTCCCACCAATCAGTCCCAGAACCTCCCCATTAGAGAGACATGTCCCACCAATCAGTCCCAGAACCTCCCCATTAGAGAGGACATGTCCCACTGTTAGAGAGACTCCAAGAGAGACCGAGCAGGTCTGTCTTGTTACACCGTCCAAAATGTTCAGCGTTAGCTCGCTAGTGTTGAGGTTTGTTGTTGTTTCCTGAAGAGAAGAGAGACTGAGAGAGAGAGAGAGAGAGAGACAGAGAGAGATAGAGACTGAGACAGAGAGAGACAGAGAGAGAGATTACTGACATCCAGAGAAGGTTTTCAGGTCTTCTTGGTCATGCAGCCAGTCTGTCGCCGGCCTCACCTCCTAACCACCGAGGAAGAGTTAAAAACAATTGATTGGAGGATCTGAGAGGCCTTGATTGGAAGATCTAGAGGCCCTGATTGGAAGATCTGAGAGGCCCTGATTGGAGGATCTGAGAGGCCCTGATTGGAAGATCTAGAGGCCCTGATTGGAGGACTGGAGGATCTGAGAAGCCCTCATTGGAAGATCTAAGAGGCCCTGATTGGAGGATCTAAGAGGCCCTGATTGCAGGACTGGAGGATCTGAGAGGCCCTGATTGGAGGATCTAAGAGGCCCTGATTGGAGGACTGGAGGATCTGAGAGGCCCTGATTGGAGGATCTAAGAGGCCCTGATTGGAGGATCTAAGAGGCCCTGATTGGAGGACTGGAGGATCTAAGAGGCCCTGATTGGAGGATCTAGAGGCCCATATAGATACAGAATGTACACATGAGACTGAGATGCCTCCCATCATCATCATCTGCTTCTCTTCTCTTCCTCATAACTAACATTAATAACCTTCTCTTCCTTTCTTCACTCTGTCCATATCTTCTCGTCTGTTCAGATACAAAACTGTGAATTAAAATGTTTCTTTGTCAAATTCTCAGCTTCACCTGCAAATAATCCAGCGGATGCTTTTAGTCTGAAAGTTCTGATGAATGGATGTTGTCCTTCCTGTCAGCCTCAGCTTCTCTAACAGAGATCAGTGTGTGTGTGTGTGTGTGTGTGTGTGTGTGTGTGTGTGTGTCTGTGTGTGTGTGTGTGTGTGTCTGTGTGTGTGTGTGTCTCTGTGTGTCTGTGTGTGTGTGTGTGTGTGTGTGTCGGTGTGTGTCTGTGTGTGTGTGTGTGTGTGTGTGTGTGTGTCTCTGTGTGTGTGTGTGTGTGTGTGTCTGTGTCTCTGTGTGTGTGTGTGTGTGTGTGTGTGTGTGTGTGTGTGTGTGTGTGTGTGTGTGTGTGTGTGTGTGTGTGTGTGTGTGTGTGTGTGTGTGTGTGTGTGTGTGTGTGTGTGTGTGTTAGTGTCATTTGAACATCATCTCCCAGTCTGACCTTCTGATTGGTCCTCAGCCTGTAACCCCAACGCGTGCCGAGCGGCGGGCCGAGGTCTGCAGCCCCGGGGCTCAGGGTCCGAGAGGTGGCCGGGTTTAGGGTTCACACCAGAGGAGCCGGCAGCGGGGACCTCAAGGTCACCGTGGGGGCCAAGTAAGACCTTTACCGTTACTGCAGTACTAACCTGAGTCCACATGCTGAGGTACTTTACCTGAGTCTTAATAGGGTAGAATGAGAAGAACTAGTCAAAAATAAAGATAAAAAAATAAAAAAATACATATTATAAAAAAATAATGTATTCAACTATTCGAAAATATAAAAAAATATAAAAAATAAATATAAAGAAATACAAAGCAAAGAATAAACTACTTAGACTCAGTGATGAAGTATGAAAGTTTAATATTTAATATATTATGTATAAATATGTAATAATGTGTGTTTTGCTTCCAGAGGGCGTGGAGGAGCCGGTGAAGGTCATCGCCGTGGACAACGGGACGTTCGAGTGTAATTATTACCCAATCACGACGGGAAAATACATCGTCACCGTCACCTGGGGAGGACACAGCGTCCCCGCAGGGTGAGACAGCCCCACCCATTAATATCCTGTAGTAGTAGTAGTAGTAGAAGTATCAGTAGTAGTAGTAGCAGTGGTAGTAGTATTAGAATTAGTAGTAGCAGTAGTAGTAGTAGCTGTAGTGGTATTATAATTAGTAGTAGTATAGCAGTAGTAGTAGTAGTAGTAGTAGTAGTATGTGGTAGTAGTATTAGTAGTTAGTAGTAGTAGTAGTAGTAGTATTAGAATAGTAGTAGTAGTAGCAGTAGTAGTAGTAGTAGTAGTAGTAGTAGTAGTAGTAGTGTGTTGTTGTGGTCGTTGGCGTGTGTGTGTATGAATTAGTAGTGTGTGTGTGTGTGTGTGTGTGTGTGTGTGTGTGTGTGTGTGTGTCTGTGTGTGTATGTGTATGTGTGTGTGTGTGTGTGTGTGTGTGTGTGTGTGTGTGTGTGTGTCTGTGTGTCTATGTGTGTGTGTGTGTGTGTGTGTGTGTGTGTGTGTGTGTGTCTATGTCTGTGTGTGTCTGTGTGTGTGTGTGTGTGTGTGTCTATGTGTCTATGTGTGTGTGTGTGTGTGTGTGTCTGTGTGTGTGTCTATGTGTGTGTGTGTGTGTGTGTGTGTGTGTGTGTGTGTGTGTGTGTGTGTGTGTGTGTGTGTGTGTGTGTGTATGTGTCTATGTGTGTGTGTGTGTGTGTGTGTGTGTGTGTTTCAGTCCGTTTGAGGTCCAGGTGAGCGAGGAGGCGGGGCCCCAGAAGGTGCGGGCCTGGGGCCCCGGTCTGGAGACGGGGGCGGTGGGGAGGAGTGCTGACTTTGTGGTAGAGGCCATCGGCACGGAGGTGGGGACACTAGTGTACGTCCCATGACACAACCACACCACGGACCAATCAGAAACACTCACCACACCACGGACCAATCAGAAGCACTCACCACACCACGGACCAATCAGAAGCACTCACCTGTCTTATATAACCACCAAGGCTTTTTTTATTTTTAATAGTTGAATATATTATTTTTTATATTATTTTTAATAGTACTCGTTCTGTCCTATTAAGACTCCACATGTGGACGTCCTCACCTGTCTCGTGTCCCCGTCCGTCTGCAGGCTTCTCCATCGAGGGCCCGTCCCAGGCGAAGATCGAGTGTGATGATAAAGGAGACGGGTCATGTGACGTCCGATACTGGCCCACCGAACCGGGGGACTACGCCGTCCACGTCATCTGTGACGACGAGGACATTAAGGACAGTCCCTTCATGGCTCACATCGTCCCTGCAGCCAGCGACGTCTTCCCAGAACACGTGAGACCTACTCTCTAATGTCTCTAATGTCTCTCTAATGTCTCTCTAATGTCTCTCTAATGTCTGTCTCTCTACTAATGTCTCTCTACTAATGTCTCTCTAATGTCTCTCTAATGTCTCTCTAATGCTGTCTCTCTAATGTCTCTCTCTAATGTCTCTCTAATGTCTCTCTAATGTCTCTCTAATGTCTCTCTACTAATGTCTCTCTCTAATGTCTCTCTAATGCTCTCTCTAATGTCTCTCTAAATGTCTCTCTCTAATGTCTCTCTAGTAATCTCTCTCTACTGCTGTCTCTCTAATGTCTCTCTACTGATGTCTCTCTCTAATGTCTCTCTAATGTCTCTCTAGTCTAAATGTCTCTCTGCTGTCTCTCTATTGTCTCTCTCTGTCTCTCTAATGTCTCTCTCCTAATGTCTCTCTACTGTCTCTCTCTAATGTCTCTCTAATGTCTCTCTACTGATGTCTCTCTCTAATGTCTCTCTGCTGTGTCTCTCTCTAATGTCTCTCTCTAATGTCTCTCTACTAATGTCTCTCTCTAATGTCTCTACTAATGTCTCTCTACTGCTGTCTCTCTACTAATGTCTCTCTACTAATGTCTCTCTACTGCTGTCTCTCTCTAATGTCTCTCTAATGTCTCTCTACTGCTGTCTCTCTCTAATGTCTCTCTACTGCTGTCTCTCTCTCTAATCTCTCTACTGCTGTCTCTCTACTAATGTCTCTACTGCTGTCTCTCTACTAATGTCTCTCTCTAGTGTCTCTCTACTGATGTCTCTCTCTAATGTCTCTCTCTGCTTGTCTCTACTAATGTCTCTCTAATGTCTCTACTGATGTCTCTCTACTGATGTCCCTCTACTGTTGTCCCTCTACTGTTGTCCCTGTCTATTTCTCCCTGCTCTGCCTGTTGTGTCCCATGAGACACTAAGGACGATGTTGCGTCCCTGCTGACGCAGAGAGACACTGATTCAGTTACATATTAATATCCATTGGTATCTGCAGTTGTCTGTCCTAGTCCCCTCTGAGCAGACCTGCTCTACCTTCTGCAGCCAGCGTTGGGAGTCTCCCTGTGTCTGAATGTCTCCCATGGTCTGAATGTCTCCCATGGTCTGAATGTCTCCCATGGTCTGAATGTCTCCTGGTGAATGTCTCCCTGTGTCTGAATGTCTCCCATGGTCTGAATGTCTCCCTGTGTCTGAATGTCTCCCTGTGTCTGAATGTCTCCCCGGGTCTGAATGTCTCCCAGGGTCTGAATGTCTCCAATGGTCTGAATGTCTCCCAGGGTCTGAATGTCTCCCCTGTCTGAATGTCTTCCCGGGTCTGAATGTCTCCCGTGTCTGAATGTCTCTCAGGTTCTTTATGTCTCCCAGGGTCTGAATGTCTCCTCCCCGTCTCCAGGTGAAGTGTTACGGTCCTGGTCTGGAGCGCTCGGCTGCATCGTCAACAAACCACCAGACTTCACCCGAGACAGACGGGGGGGGCGAGGACAGCTGAAGATCTGGCTCAGGTGATACAAAGTACAGTGAGGAGAATAAATATTTAACAAATAAGTTGTCCCACCAGGATCATGGAGGTCTGATGTCTCTCGTAGGTGCATGTCCTGTGAGAGACATCATCTAAAACATCCAGACATCACAATGGAGTTTAACTATTTATTATATGTACATGTGTGTGATAAGTGTGTGTGTGACCTGTGTGTGTGTGTGTGTCTGTGTGTGTGTGTAAGTCTCTGTGTGTGTGTGTGTGTGTGTGTGTGTCTGTGTGTGTGTGTGTGTGTGTGTGTGTGTGTGTGTGTGTGTGTGTGTGTGTGTGTGTGAGTGTGTGTGTGTGTGTGTGTGTGTGTGTGTGTGTGTGTGTGTGTGTGTGTGTGTGTGTGTGTGTGTGTGTGTGTGTGTGTGTGTGTGTGTCCTGTGCTGTGTGTCTGTGTGTGTGTGTCAGGATGCTGAGGGTTCCCCATCGACATCCAGATCATGGGCAGCGACACCCCCACTGTCCTCATGCAGTTGCACCCACACACACCTGTAACACACCACACATGTCCTCTCACCTGGGGGGGTCACACACGGCACACACACGGGTAGACACACACACACACACACACATACTACACAGAGTGTAAATAACAACAGAGTGTAAATGTATTGGGGATTAATAAAGACTATAAATAATGAATGAATGATGAATTATAAGTTATGAATGAATGATGAATGATGAGTTATGAAGTTATGAATGGTGGTTCCCGTCGTGTGGCGGTCCAGGTGCTGATCGGTGAGGGCAGCCAGGAGAAGGTGAAGGTCTACGGTCCCGGGGTGGAAAGACGGGCCTGAAGGCCAGCGAACCCACCTACTTCACCGTGGACTGCAGCGAGGCGGGACAGGGTGGGTCACGCTCCATGGGGGACAGGTGGGTCACGCCTCCATGGGGGACAGGTGGTCACGCCTCCATGGGGGGACAGGGTGGGTTACACTCCACTGGCCGGGACTGTAGCGGCGGGACAGGGTGGGTCTCCATGGGAGGGTCTGGACTGCAGCGGCGGGACAGGGTGGGTCACGCCTCCATGGTGGGGGGCGGAGCGAGGCGGGACAGGGTGGGTCTTGGTCTGGACTGCAGCGAGGCGGGACAGGGTGGGTCTTGGGTCTGGACTGCACCGAGGCGGGACAGGGTGGGTCTCACCTCCATGGGGGAGTGGGGGGACTGCAGCGAGGCGGGACAGGGTGGTCTCACCTCCATGGGGGTGGGGGACTTTGTTTTCATATGTTAGAGGCTCTGGTCCATTCATTGCAGGCGCAGTCAGCATCGGGATCAAGTGTGCTCCCGGGCGTGATGGCCAGTAGCTGACATCGACAGGCATCATCAGGCAGGACAGCGACACGTTCACGGTGTTACACCACCCCGAAGCGAGACAGTACACCATCATGGGTGCTGTTAGCGATCAGGTGAATCCCCCGCAGGAGATCAGATATAATGCAGCTTTAAGGACCCCCTAAGGAGATCAGCTTTAAGGACCCCATAGGAGATCAGATATAATGCAGAGGACCCAGGAGAGATCAACTAAGACCTGCAGGAGATCAGATATCATTACAGCATAGGCTCTTAACTGACCTCTTACCTTTGATGTTACAACAGAAATTCCCATCAGCCCCTTCAGAATAAGGTGGATCCTTCCATGATGCAGCTAAAGTCAGTGGAGGACGACCTGGACTCAGCAAGACAGGTACCTGATGTCAGGTCTACTTCCTGTTTGGCACAGCACAAACTACTTCCTGTGTGCACACAGGTTAAAGAGGACCTGGGGAGCCGGATAGCTCAGTTGGTAGGCGGGGGCCTGTTTATGAGGTTGGTGCAGCGGGCCGGTTTGACTCCGACCTGCTGCCCTTTGTTGCATGTCATTCCCCCTCCCCCTTTTATGTATTCAGCTGTCCTGTCTATAAAGGCCTAAAGATGTCCTTAAAAATAATCTTAAAAAAAGTATTATTTTTTTCCTCTTTTCTCTTTTTATGTCTGAAAGTGTGCTAATCTAAGTCAAATCTTTGACATTGATCCCAATCAGGCGTATCACCATCACCAAGCCCCAGACTCCCTGTAAATAATCACTACTTTTAGTGTGTATAGAGCAGCATATCTCACCAGACTCCATGTAAATAATCACTACTTTTAGCGTGTATAGAGCAGCATATCTCCACCAGACTCCATGTAAATAATCACTACTTTTAGTGTGTATGAGGCAGCATATATCTCCACAGACTCCATGTAAAGTAATCTCACTTTTTAGTGTGTATAGAGCAGCATATCTCCACCAGACTCCATGTAAATAATCACTACTTTTAGTGTGTATAGAGCAGCATATCTCCACCAGACTCCATGTAAATAATCACTACTTTTAGCGTGTATAGAGCAGCATATCTCCACCAGACTCCATGTAAATAATCACTACTTTTAGTGTGTATAGAGCAGCATATCTCCACCAGACTCCATGTAAATAATCACTACTTTTGGTGTGTATAGAGCAGCATATCTCCACCAGACTCCATGTGTAATCACTACTTTTAGTGTGTAGTGTAGAGCAGCATCTCCACCCAGTGAGCAGCATATCTCCACCAGACTCCATGTATCACTACTTTTAGTGTATAGAGCAGCATATCTCCACCAGACTCCATGTAAATAATCACTACAGCGTGTGTATAGAGTAGCATATCTCCACCAGACTCCATATAAAAGTTTGATATGAGTTAATTTGTGCTCAATAACGTCTTTATTTGTGTGATGTTTTGGCGTCTGCTCTGAAATAAATGTGATAATTTGTGTTGAGTAACTTAATGATTGCCAGTTGTTGGAGAGGTATTCAGGCTCCGTCTCACGGCTACGTTTTGGTTTTAGGTGTTAAGTTTTGAGCCCAAAGTGATCTCGAGCAGGGGAATGAGAGGGGAACACCAGAGC
>JABXJD010002900.1:0-41351 GCA_013375575.1 Percina caprodes
TCAAATGCCTTTGGGTGCAACTGGATAGTCCTTCCAACCAATCAGACGAGGTGACGTATGGCGCGGCATCAACAGGTTGCTTAGCTTCGGGGGCCATCATGTAGATTGTAAACAAAAAGCTGCTTGCCGTCGCTGCGCTATCGTCATCGTGTAAAGCCCGCCTCAATGGTTGCGATTGTTGCCTTGATTTGGAAAAATTTTTAATGGGCTTCAACGGGCTCTTGGCCAGACTGACTTGCAGAGGAAATCTCAAATTTTCCAGAAGTTTGTCAGGGCTTTCCCCGGCTACCCAGTAATGCCATTTCCAGTCAAAAAGAACCTGTGGTAGAGGCTGCTAGAAGCAATTGTTGTAAATCTTTGACAATGATGATTTATTTGTTTTTTTCTGTAAGCTGAAAATAATCTTTACATTTTTTTCTATCTCATCCATTCTTAACTTTTCCGTTTCCCTTTTCAGTTATTATTTTTTCATGAATTTAGCTTGAGAGTAAGCTAGCTATAAAAGAAGATGACATCCCTATTGTTATTCCCACTTACTGGCTCTGACTGGTTGGTCTGTTGACAGTAAATGATCAACCAAAAATCAACTTATGTATTTAAATCACTCTACAAATCTGAGATCCAGGCTACTTTCACAATTGCTGTGGTGCTGCGACAGAGGACGAGTGACCTTTCCCCACTAACTCACACACTGTAGATTCAGTTTCTTGCCAAACAAAACTCAACTCAGATAACACATAACAATGCAATAAAACTCACACAGAATTGTGTAAGGTGCCACACATATGTAGCCATCCTTAAGTAGACGTCTCCTCTTCTACAATGACAATGAATGGGTATCTGACTATTAGTTCTACAGTTTCTTTTTTTGTTAACTTGTGGATTCTTGGCACTTTATTTTCTAAAATACAACATGTACACTGTTGTTTGTCTGTAGACGGCGTGGAGTATTTTTAATTATAAAGTTAAAGTAAAAACAATCCAATGAAAGACAGCGATCTCGTAACAGAGGATGTGGGACTTTTGATGCGTTCTTGGCTGAATTTTAATGTTTTTTCTCAGTTTTTAATGTTTTTCTCAGTTTTTATATATTGCTTAAAACACACACACACACACACACACACACACACACACACACACACACACACACACACACACACACACAGAGTACAAATACTTCGTTACTGTACTCAAGTAGATTCTTCAGATATTTTTACATTATTATTTATTTTTTGGCGACTTTTTTCTTTTACTCCTTACATTTTAACACAAATATCGGTACTTTCTACTCCTTACATTTTTGCATTTTACAAAATTGGCTCGTTACTTTTTTGTACAAAAGGCTGTCTATTAGGTGTGACTGTGAGTGCATGTCGGAGAATATCGCAGACACGCGCCTCACACCGCAAGCGGGCACGCACGGCACATGGAGAAAAAAGTGAGAGAAAAGAAAAAGAAACTAGCTGTCTGGAGGATAATCAGTTTGTGTGCATCTTTGAGAACCGTAAGTGATATAACTTATGTTGTCAGTTCATTTAAGCCTGTTGTATTGGTCTATAGTTCTGGCACTTTTAAAAGTTAGCTTGTTTGTGTTCTTCACCTGTTACCTAGGTTACGCCTGTTAGCTACGTTGCACCTGGCTGTTAATTCAAAATAATGGCGATTGTTGAACGTCTTTGCTCAGTAAGATAATGTAATTAATAGTGGGTTTATTATTATTTGCTAGCATACTGTATATGATTTCTATACATTGTGTATGGTAGCCTTTACAATGTTATTTATTTATTTTATTACCACACAAACAGCCATAGCAGAGCTACCCATTAAATTTATACTGATGCTTGATTGTAATAAAGCATCAACAGAGAGAAGTTGTCTCCGTCCGTGCTACAGACATACCTGGGGTGAAATTGGAAACCAGAATCAGCTTTAAATACAGTCCTATTCTAGTCCTCACTAAGTTTAAAATAATTTCACTGGAGTTAATTATTCTTGCGTCATCAATACCAAATTGAATCTAATTGGATGGGAATATACTCAGACTTCTCTCAAAATCACACTTGAATTCATATCTTGCTACTAGGTCAGAATCTTATTAACCTGGAGTCCCAGTCTCTGTCACAATAAATAAGCTATATGCTTTAGGCCTATTGGCAGACAGTCATTGAAAATGTAGCCAACGGCATATAAAGAGCCTTTTTCTCCATGTCCACTGTAGTTTCTCAGCGTGCTCTCTAGTAACATCTGTCCAGGTTGCTTTGTCATTTGCAAGGCTACTTTTACTTTTATACTTTAAGTACATTTCCAAGCCTGTACTTTGTTACTTTTACTTGAGTAAAGAAGTTAAATCAGTACTTCTACTCTTACCAGAGTATTTTTAACACAAGTATCTGTACTTCTACTTTTGAGTACAGGAAGTGAGTACTTTTGCCATCTCTCACACACACAGCACACACACAGCACACACACAGCACACAACACACAACACACAACACACAACACACACACACACACACACACACACACACACACACACACACACACACACACACACACACACACACACACACACACACACACACACACACCTGCCTTCTGGAAACACTGGGTGGGCCTGACAAGTGAAATGACACCAAACATCCGTAATGTGGCAATGTAAAGGACTGGCTCATGTTTACTCTTAACTGGTCTTAACCGTTTGTTCAATGGGGTGTGTAGGAGTCACACTTAACCACCACTAAGCCTTTTATTGTGTTGCGCTTGGTATTACATCATGTCTCGTGTCACTTTTCGCATGTGTTTTGTGACAAAATGTAGTTTCGAGGCCAGATGCAGGGATTCCTCATGGTGAAAAATTTACTTGTGTGCGACCCACTGTCGCCGGTCAGTTAGGTAGTGTTAATTAAACAGAAAGTTGTTTAGCGTGAACAGTACAGGGATGTGTTGATTTTAAAAGTCATGTAGTGAGAACTTAGCTCAATACAGACGTATTAGTATTAACTGTATTGTATATATAATTGTAACAGTATTATGTCTATATTAGTGTGTATATATTAGTGTGTAATATATTGTTTTAAGCACATTGTGAGCAACTATGCTCCAAAGAAAAATTCCTCGTATGTGTCTTCATACCTGGCAAATAAAGCTGATTCTGATTCTGATACTTGCAAATGTGAATAGGTGCTGTAATAGTAATTTAGGGCTGACTACAGTTAAGAAGGTGGCAGATATGTAGTCAGTATGAACAGCAGTACTCACTCTTCATGGCGTATATCACTAATGGTTCTGTCCAGTGAGATCATGTCACTAGCTACCATGTTAAATCCAAACTCTTTGATGGATGACTGGATGGCGTCTTTGTACTCTGGACCCAGGACAAAGGGCTTGGCTCCCTCTCCAGGACCGCCGTGGACCCCTTGAGGCTCAGGTTCCTTGGGCTCAAAGTTTCCCAGGATACCTTTCTTCAGGACGGGGCTGGTGTAGGCTTGTGTGTGGGGTTTGAATGTCACATACTGCTGCTGGATCACCTGCTTTTGGTTGGGCTGCTGGTCAGGTTTCTGGGGATGGTTGGCCCCTCCTGGAGACGACAACCATAAACCAAAAGATGACACACTATCACAACAAACTAAGTGCTAAAGAAACTGTACCTTACCTGTACCATGTCTACATTATGTTCTCTTTATAAGAGGGAAATACTATAAAACAAAAGTTGGTACTCACTAATGAAAATCCCTGTTTGTGTAATTGGTTTGCATTATTAACAGCTAATAAAGATTTTAAAATATAAAAGACCATTTCTGATTTTTAACATCTAATAGCACAAATTTTCCATCTCAGCTGACAATTTTGAATTTATAAACATCAAAAGTGAAATTTTTTTTACTGTAACTACAACATTGCATTACAGTACTTTGAAACTTTCCATTAGGTTGCCTTGAAAGCTAGCATGAGATATTATTATTATTACACTATTTTGTATTAATAAGCGTCCGTTACTTTCCACATTTATTTTCACATTTTTTCTTTGACAATGTTCCACAATTGGTGCATGTAAGAAGAATATTTAACAATAACTAGCTAGATAAAAAAGCCCTAACCCTTCAGATCACAGGGTTATCGCTTGATGCATGACCACTTCCTGCCAGGCGCGCCATTTCGATACAATGAGTCTGTTGGCGGCCAGCAAGAGCGAGTGAAAGTTGGAAGTTAAAGTGCAGTAAGTGGGCTTTTGAAGTGAATGAGAATGCATGCATGCACATTTGGTTTGTTACAGTAGCCTCTTGCCGCTAGGTTCTCCTCCTAACGAGTCTTCTCCAGGATGAAAACAGCCAACAGTCAAGCTTAATTTGTGGCAAGGGCAGCTAACTTTGAAGTAGTGACATTTCTCGATAACTGGCCAAATTACTCGTTTTATTAGGGCACACACTAGAGTGTGATAGCTTTATGTTTGCTTTTCTGTTTCATTCTCTGATACACAAGAGATGACAGTTCTCTGTAGGTTAACAGAACACAAGTGTGTGCGTGTGATGGGGACAGGCAACAGCATATCCTGTGTAAGCAGTCATGAAATAAATGTGGACCTTCTAAAATTTTAAATCCTTGTTTTTCTACATTATCATTAGTTAAAATAATTCAAAGTGACCTTTAACACAAATATAACATGAAAATGATTAGATGATTAATCATCATTTTGGGTGAGCTGGCAACAGGACTCTTCTTATTAAGAAGAAGTTGGTCCTTTGGGGGCCCTATGCAAAAGCAAAACAAGTTTTACATAGAGTGTTGCCAAGGATGAAATGCAATGGAGAGATCTATTTGCAGCCTTCAATTCAATAGAGGATGAAGAGGAGTAAGAATGAACATTAAGTGTTAATGTCAGTGACATGATTTGAGCTATTGCAGAGTTTTAACTCTTAACATAACATTGTAAATGCAAACATCAGCTGCTGTCTCATTAGATAGCGTTAACTGTAACTTAGGCTATTATTAAACAGGCTAACGTTAGCTAACAGTTGGCAGTAACAGTAAAATTAACGACCAACATCCTGTTTGAATGCTTTAACATGTCTTCTTGGTAAGCGTACCTGACTCATTTCCGTTTCCTGTGCTTGTGTGTTGGTAGCGTGTTGCTGCTCGCTAAAATACTAGCGTTAGTTCAATTTGTTAGTTTTGCTATTACAGCGGCAAACTGTCTGCTAAACACTTATTCTTATAGTAGTTCTGCCTAAGCACTCACAGTTCTTTACATGTTAAGTGACTTTCGTTAAATAAACAGTTTTCGAAAGCTTGGTAGCTAACGTCAAGCGACTTCAGCATAGCTGTTAGCCATATCTGGTTAAGTGACTGGAACTTCAGAAAAGGGTTGTGCATTAAACTACATTTGCTTTGCTTAGAGCTCGCATCAACATAGGTATAAGCATTTGTTTTAAGTCTTTCAGTGACTTTCGTTAAATAACAGTTGTTTTGAACGCTTGGTAGCTAGCGCTAACGCTACCGTACTTTAGCTGCTAGCGACTTCAGCTTAGTAGTTAGCCATGTCTCTTACTTTCTCTTGCTCGATGTGTGAGATGTTACTCCTCTGCATCCTTTAACGGCAATGGTATGTGTAACAAGTGTAGTTTATTTATAGACATGGAGGCGAGGCTTAGTGAGTTAGAAGTCCGTTTCCGCACCATGATAGATCAGTCGTTAGTTACTGTAGCCAACCCCCCCCCTGGTAGTTGGCGCGGGCCGGCCTGAGCCTGAGTTAGCCTCTGGTAGCCGTCCCCCGGCAACTCCTGAGCAGCCAGGACATAGTAACTGGGTGACTGTGCGAGGACGAGGAAGAGTTAGTCGTAAGCTTTCAAAGGCCACGGACCGCCACCAGCCTGTTAGCGTTTCTAACAGATTTAGATTTAGTTTCGCTGAGAAACCAACTCTGGTTATCGGCAGCTCTATTTTGAGAAACGTTAAGTTAGCGAAGCCGGCAGCCATAGTTAAGTGCATACCGGGGGCCAGAGCGGGTCGACGTTGAGTCTTATTTGAAACTGCTGGCTAAGGATAAACGTAAATACAGCAAGATTGTTATTCACGTTGGCGTTAATGACTCCCGGTTACGCCAAACGGAGGTCACCAAGATCAATGTTGAATCAGTGTGTACATATACGCAAAGTCAATGTCGGACACTGTAGTTTTCTCTGGACCCCTGCCAAATCTGACTACTGATGACATGTACAGCCGCATGTCGTCATTCCACCGCTGGCTGTCGAGGTGGTGTCCAGATAATGATGTGGGCTTTGTGGATCACTGGCAGTCTTTCTGGGGAAGACCTGGTCTGATTCGGAGAGACGGCATTCATCGCACTTGGGATGGAGCAGCTTTCATTTCTAGGAATCTTGACAAGTTCATTAGTGGACCTAATCCATGACAACCCAGAACTGGGACCAGGAGGCAGAGTCACAGTCTAACACACTTCTCTGCTCCTTTATTCCAGGAGTTACCTAGTAAAAACCCCATAGTGATAGTGACGGTGTCTGCCCCGACCATTGAAATTATTTAAATCAAAGGTAAACAGAGGAGGAGCTGTGCATGAAAACCTCATAACAATTAAAACCACAAGTGCAATAGTGCAAAACATTAGGAGAATTAAATGTGGACTCCTAAACATCAGATCTCTCTCTACTAAAGGTGTACTAGTAAATGAATTAATATTAGATTCTAATATTGATTTATTTTGTCTTACTGAAACCTGGCTGGGTGATGGAGAATATGTTAGTCTAAATTAATCCACCCCCCCCAGTCATATTAATACTCACATTCCTCGAGGCACAGGCCGAGGAGGTGGAGTTGCAGCTATCTACGATTCTAGTCTACTAATCAGCTCTAAACCTAAACTAAATTATAACTCATTTGAAAGTCTTGTTCTTAGTCTTTCACACCCAAGTTGGAAATCACTGCAGCCAGTTCTATTTGTTATAGTGTACCGAGCACCTGGTCCATACTCTGAATTCTTATCTGAATTTGCAGAGTTTTTGTCAAATTTAGTGCTAAAAACGGACAAAGTTGTTATTGTAGGGGATTTTAATATTCATGTGGACGATGAGAATGATAGCCTTAGTACTGCGTTTATCTCTCTTTTAGATTCTATTGGCTTCTCTCAAAGTGTTCATAAACCTACTTACTGTTTTAACCACACCCTCGATCTTGTTCTGTTATATGGTGTTGAAATTGAACATTTAATAGTGTTCCCCCTTTCTATCTGACCACTGCTTGATTACTTTTGAGTTTATACTGCTGAACTACACGCCATTAGGCAAAACCTTCTATACAAGATGTCTATCTGATAGTGCTGTAGCTAAATTTAAAGATGTGATTCCATTAGCATTTAATTCATTACCAAGTCACAAAGTAACGGAGGACTCCTATGCTATTAGTCCCTCCCAAATCGATCATTTTGTTGATAGTGCAGCAGGCTCTGCGAATGACACTCGAATCTGTTGCCCCTCTAAAAAGAAGATAATAAAACAAAGACGTTTAGCTCCATGGTATAACACTGAAACTTGCAAATTAAAGCAAATATCACGAAAACTTGAGAAGATTTGGCGTTCCACCAAACTGGAAAATTTAATCTGGCAAAAGATAGTCT
The DNA here is from genome assembly GCA_013375575.1 of Percina caprodes. Lineage (NCBI taxonomy): Eukaryota > Metazoa > Chordata > Actinopteri > Perciformes > Percidae > Percina > Percina caprodes. The sequence continues at coordinate 7,625 of JABXJD010002900.1, forward strand.
TAAAACATATAGGAAGGCCCTCCGTAATGCCAGAGCAGCGTACTACTCGTCATTAATAGAGGAAAATAGGAACAACCCCAGGTTTCTTTTCAGCACTGTAGCCAGGCTAACGGAAGGTCACAGCTCTACTGAGCCAAGTATCCCCATAGCTCTTAGTAGTAACGACTTTGTCTTTATCAACAGGCTATGTACCACAGCACTTTAAAGTAGCTGTAATTAAACCTCTTCTTAAAAGCCTAACTTTGATCCAGATGTTTTAGCCAACTATAGACCTATATCCAACCTTCCATTTCTCTCTATGATTCTTGAGAAAGTAGTCGCCAAACAGCTGTGTGACTTTCTGCATAGCAACAGCTTATTTGAGGATTTTCAGTCAGGATTTAGAGTTCATCATAGCACAGAGACAGCACTTGTGAAAATTACTAATGACCTCCTAATTGCATCAGACAAAGGACTTATCTCTGTACTGGTGTTATTAGATCTTAGTGCTGCATTTGATACCATTGACCACCATATCTTATTACAGAGATTGGAACATTTTATTGGCATTAAAGGGACTGCTCTAAGCTGGTTTAAGTCTTATTTATCAGATCGATCTCAGTTTGTTCATGTTAACGATGAATCCTCTGTGCACGCCAAAGTTAGTCATGGAGTCCCACAAGGATCTGTGCTCGGTCCGATCCTGTTCACTTTATATATGCTTCCTTTAGGCAATATTATCAGGAAGCACTCCATAAACTTTCATTGTTATGCAGATGATACTCAATTATATCTATCAATCAAGCCAAATGAAACTAATCAGTTAGCTAAACTTCAAATGTGCCTTCAGGATATTAAAACCTGGATGAGCTGTAATTTTCTAATGTTAAACTCAGATAAAACTGAAGTTATTGCTCTGGGACCCAAGCACCTCCGTGACGCATTATCCAAAGAGATAGTTACTCTGGATGGCATCATTCTGGCCTCCAGCACCACTGTGAGGAATCTTGGAGTTATCTTTGATCAGGATATGTCCTTTAATTCCCACATAAAGAAAATTTCAAGGATCGCCTTTTTTCACCTACGTAATATTGCAAAAATCAGGAATATCCTGTCTAAAAATGATGCGGAAAAACTAGTCCATGCATTTGTTACTTCTAGGCTGGATTACTGCAATTCTTTATTATCATGATGCTCAAAAAAGTCCATAAAGTCTCTTCAGTTGATCCAGAATGCTGCAGCACGTGTTCTGACAGGAACCAGGAAAAGAGATCACATCTCTCCTGTTTTAGCTTCTCTGCATTGGCTTCCTGTAAAATCCAGAATAGAATTTAAAATCCTTCTTCTCACCTACAAAGCTCTTCATGATCAGGCACCATCTTATCTTAAAGAGCTCATAGTACCTTACAACCCTACAAGAGCACTGCGCTCCCAGAATGCAGGGTTACTTGTGGTTCCTAGAGTCTCTAAAAGTAGAACGGGAGCCAGAGCGTTCAGCTATCAGGCTCCTCTCCTGTGGAACCAGGTTCCAGTTTGGGTTCGGGAGGCAGACACCGTCTCCACATTTAAGAGTAGACTTAAGACTTTCCTTTTTGATAAAGCTTATAGTTAGAGCATAGAATTGAATATTGTTAGGGAGTGAGGAGTCGCAGCGTCCGCCTAACCCGGCCCACCTGCTTCTCATCATAGTTGTCAGATCTATCTATCATATAATCCAGAATATAATAAAACTAAAGGGAGACTTGGCATACAGCCCGATCCGGTTGGGGAGAGTTCTAGCCTGACCAGGCCCCTCTCTTTACCTTGTCTCTCTTGGTTATGCTTTGATAAAGCTTATAGTTAGGGCATAGAATTGAATATTGTTAGGGAGTGATGAGTCGCAGCATCTGCCTAACCTGGACCACCTGCTTCTCGTCATAGTTGTCAGATCTATCTATCATATAATCAAGAATATAATAAAACTAGAGGGAGACTTGGCATACAGCCCGATCCGGTTGGGGAGAGTTCTAGCCCGACAAGGCTCCTCTCTTTACCTTGTCTCTCCTAGTTATGCTGTAATAGTTTTAGACAGCTGGGGGACTTCCTTTGTCACACTGAGCTCTTCTCTCCTCTATCTTTCTATCTTTCCATTTACGTGCATCCATGTCCCAGAAATGCTTGTTACTAACCTAGCTCTGGGGAGTCATTCCCCGGAGTCCTTATGTTCTTTTTTCCCCAGCATGTTCCCTCGGATCAGGGAGGCTCCAAAATCAGGGTAGCAGCTGTCGCCATGGTCCTGCTACACGTCCTGCGATGCCGTGTTCATCCTGCTACGCTCTGCTGTGCCCTGCTACGTCTTGCTGTGCCTTGTAATGCTGCACAGTGCCCTGCTATGCCATGAACTACTACAAAGAACTACTACAAACTACTATTTTTTTTCTATTTTTGTTATTGCCACTCTTCATTTTAACCCCAACCGGCCCGTCAGACCAAGAGCCTGGGTCTGTCCGAGGTTTCTGCCTAAAAGGAAGTTTTTCCTCGCCACTGAGTTGCGAGGAAAAGTTGCTTGCTCTGGAGGAAACTACTACTACTGTTGGGTCCTTGTAAATTCTGGAGTGTAGTCTAGACCTACTCTATCTGGTCTAGACCTACTCTATCTGTAAAGTGTCTCGAGATAACTCTTGTTATGAATTGATACTATAAATAAAATTTAATTGACCAATAAAGTCACTAGCAAATTTACAGATTCCCCGTTGCAACTGCCCTGAGGTTAGAGGCTGGCCGACCAGGGTCTGGCTCTGCTTTGCATTTTCCTGCCGTTTGTTTACTTGATGTAATGTTAAAAATGGGACGTAGTCATTAAAACATTACGTGACTTTGACAGTCAATACTTGCAGTGACCTCGTCGTTCATTGTAACATTTGTATTCTTTCATCCTACCATGCATTATCATCATCCCTGACCCTTATTTTATTGGCCCCGGGACTAGGGGAGGTCCTTAAGCTCGAGCCCTGGTCATGTGGATGCGCCGATAGTGTTGTTGTCATTACTCATGAGAGCAACAGAAACTATGCACTATAGTTTTAAACATGGTAAAATATCTTAACTGTAACATGTATTAAATAAATAGAGTTGCAGAGATCTTAAACCTCTGTTGGACCATGAGTGTAAAGAAAACATAAAGCAATCATGGTCTGTTGAGTAAATTCAACAGTTTCAGGACCTCTGGGTTCGGTGTTCACAAGCCTTCATTGACTCTCTAATAAACGTTTTCTGATAAAGTGTGCCACAGTTTTCGTACCTTTAAACGCTCCTTGCTGGTATATGTCACAGAAAAAAAAATTGTGTATATCAGGACCAGTAAAATGGCAGGTTTGCTTTAATTTTTTGGAGCTTGGTTTGTTTATGGGATGTTTTAAAATGGAACTGTGTCTCACCATGTTTGAGTCTGATGGAGTTGAGGTCGACCTCCACCCCTTCCACATGAGGCCAGGGCACCACAGGCTTAAACTGATCTGCTAGGTCGCCTTTAGGCAGCACACTGTCATCCTTTACAGAGGGATACAACAGAGAGTTTTATACAATACATTTAACAGATGCACATTATTAACACATCAGAGAATAACACTGGTGTAATCATGCTGGGACAAAGAAATTATTGAAAAATAAAACAGTATGACTAAATATTGCTATGGACTAACTATAGGTCTAGTGACGGTGAGCAGTATAAAACACATATGGTTCAGCACAAAATGGCTATGTGTATCTAGGCCTGTCGCAATAGTCAATAAATCAATTAATCGCATGATATAAGAAAATGAGCTTGATCATTTTTCGGGCCAAAATAATTTGCTTTTGCATGCTTGTTTGTATTCCTTCTCTCTCTACCAAAGACACTGGATGACCACTCTTGGTTCCTTAGCGTAATGAGGAGTGAACCCTCTTGTCAGTCGCATATGTCTTTGTGTGGGGTGGTGGGATTCTTGCCAGAGAGAGAGAGAGAGACAGAGGATATGTCTCTAAAGTATATGAGCAATATCCCCCGTGTAACTTGGCGTCCTGTTTTCTCCCTTTTATTCCAAACCACTCGCCATTAGTGTTAATTGTCACCTATTTTTATATTTAGTCATACACATATATTTTTTTGTTAGAAAAGTTTTAGTCAATTAAAAGTCTCGTCATTTTAGTCTAGTTTAAGTCAAAAGAGAACTCAGGTATCTTAGTCAAGTTTTAGACAAAACATTTTAGTCTTTCTGTAAATAATGTTTTTCTGAGATTATTTCTGATAACCATTTCAACCAAATAGTGTTTCAGACATCTCAAATATTGGTTAAATGTCATAATTACTGACAATATACACTTAACTTTGTTAAACACGTTTTTATATCGAGCCTCTTCCTTCATCCAAACACATGCGTACAATACACAGACACATGTTAGATAAGCGCCTGGGCTCCACAGCACGTTGTTTTGTTGCCAGCAGTTGCATAGTCTACATTTACATCTGGCCGTTCTGCAAGACTGTCTCCCTCCCTTGCCCAGGGCTACTTGCTGTAGCAGCTTCTCCAGCAGGTTGAACCGGGCTTCTTCCCCCGCCTGGGCCACGTTGCTACCTGAATGTGCTAGATGAAAAAATGGGGACACGAATCTCTGGATGAGCCGCAGCCAAGCCTGATTGAATTGTAAAGTTTACTGTCATAAAGATGTGAACTAGAAAATTTTCACAAAATTAGAAGCTGAAATCAGAGATTTTTTCTTCAAAAGAATAATTAACCAATTAATTGATTAGCGATTAATTTAATAGTCAACATGTAATCGATTAATTATTTTTTTTTTTTTTCTTGTGGCAGCGATTGGCCACGCAGCGTTGACGTGGGGTTGCGTTTCTCCAAATGTTGAATCTGTCTCAACTTTTCGCCACAGGGCACTGTATTTTTTTCTGGCTGTCCACCGCCACAGCCATAACCATAACCAACTACCCCCATTCAACAAAGGGTATGGAAAGCCTTGCATTTTTCACCAGCCCGTCTGAGCAGCGCCTAAGGACCGTTGCAGACTGTGAACCGCCTGAGAACGGTCTCATTGACGCACACAAGGGTACACAGGCACCTGCCAATGGTTTTACACTATTCCACTGATCTAGTTGTGTTTTTATAGGTAACTGTCATTTTTGACCCCTTGATTACAATGTGACAAAAACATAAAATAACACCCATTCATTGTAGTAATAATCCTGTCACCCAACCCTAATTTCACACTGTTGCTCCACTATACTTCGATAGGTGTTTTTACATCATAGGGCCATTTTGTTGCATCAGCACAGATTCAAACACTGAATTAGCCTTTATGACTTGATATTTAAAGCAGCCCTATAAAGGGCATGAATGGACACAGAACTGCTTATAAAGAACTTGGTGAAGACATGCTGGACAAAGCAGAAAACAAGCTTCCAAGTTTCAAAAACATTTTATCTGTCCATTTCTCACAAAGTTGTGTTTAAGTCACATTTAGAGGGACTCATATTCTTTCGGGGGACTTTAAAACATTACCCAACCACTGTTACTGGATAATTCTGGTTATGAATACAAAATCGTTTTCTTTTTTGTAAAATGTATTCAGGAAAGTTTCTGGTCCAAATAACATTAGCTGGACTTTTGGCAAAACTGTTAATGTTCCTGTTACTGTTAGTTAACAGTTCCGCCTTAACGGCGCATTAGAACAGTATGGTGACATATGCGGATATGTATCCTGGAATGACAGTATGTGATTTAGGAATGTAGCGTTAATGTAAACAGTAAAATGTGAATAGAGCTAACGTTACTAGTATTTTACAAGGGAGGATGCAACTGTCACTAGCTAAGATAGCTACATCCAAATGAGAAAGCTAGCGTCCGTAACTAACATTAGCTAGGAACAAATCTCCATGACAACCAATGTAAGTTAGTAACGTTAGCTAGCTAGAGCTGAAGCGTGTTCTGATGTCGTATTAGGAGTAATGTTTTATACAGAATCCACTACAACTCATCTTTATCAGTCATCATACATATACTTTTTTTTATAGCTACGTGTATTATACACTTTGAAGTGTTGGATTGCAGTTATGCTAACACTGATACGTGCAGTTCCCTCTTGTAGACTTAGTTAGCTAGCTAGCTAAATTAAGGTAACGTTACCGGATTGCTGTTTTCAACTTACCCGTTTTCCAAATGGGTTTTCATCGTTGGGTTTCGGCGACAGAGAGACCAGAGCACCACCAAACCAAGAAAAGTCCCAATGACAAGCAGACCTCGTAGAATGAACCCCACTTTTAGCCTCATATTGGAAGCTCTTCCCGAGTAGCCAAGCTGCCAACAGCTAGCTAGCTAAACTCGATTAGTCGCTATTGCTCCTAGTCCTAGCAAGGGCCAGCCGGCTGGCACAATAGGCAAGCAAGTGGCTAACAACTAGTTCGTTGCTGATGTTGCAAGTTTGTACAACAAGGCTGGTACTAACGTTATCTTGAAAACAGGCAGTGGTGCGACCGTGAGCTTCCTCTAAAATATTTTGTATTGTCCAGGCTGACTGAAACTGCTCCTTTCCGGGTTCTTCTCTTCTCCTTCTTGACACGGTCCCTCCGACCTGCTAACGTTACTGCTGAAAGACACGGGTCAGCGTAGCAGCAGACCCTCACAGATAAGTTTTTGATATGGCTGGACTCGCTCGTGAACTCACGGATATCAGAATATGCTTACTTATGGGTTTACTTGTTGTGGGAAGACAATATAAGACAGGTCTGTCAGGTTTTCAAACTATGTTAGGTGACGCCCAACCATTATAAGGACTGTGGCTCATTGTAACGCCCACGAATGTAGGCTACTAATAAGCAAAGATACTAACTCAGTGATTACCATGGAAGGAACGAAAGAGACAGAATGTATTGCTAATTGGATATACACACAAATTAATATAAAATAATAGAGGCAGTGATATTAATTAAAAATCATTAGAATACAAATAATTATCAATAAATGATTGAATAAATAAATTATGTTGTCAACTTTGACATATTCTGAAGACTTCATGGAGAGTGTTGGTGTTGGATCATGGTATGAACACCCTCACAGCTCCACTTCTCATTTTACACTTTGCCATTCTATAGATAAAAGGCTTTGGAAATACACTGCCAAGCATCACAGCAGGACAAATAGGTTGTAGGCTATTTCTTAGACCCTATGGCTTGAACTTAGAATCAGAATCTTCCTAGACTACTTGCAGTATGTGTTTAAGTCTGCAGTCAACTGCAAATGACCTTTTGACAATGTTAACACAATATGCTAAAAGTGTAATGACAGAGACTGCGATTCATTCAACTAAACTACTGGCCCACTGCTGTGATCAGTAAGGTCATGCCATGCATCATTTATTGACACCTGAAGGCAAGCACTTGCCAATGGAAAGTCCAATATTTATAATATGAGTAAGTCATATTGAATAAACATTTTATATAAACACAGATTGTGCCAATTATGGCAAAACAAAGGCATTGCACTATGTACCAGAGTACAGCGTGCAGTAGAGTAAATGCAGTGTATTTGGATGTAATGACATTGTAGTAGCCAAACTCAACCACACAGTGTAAAACACTGTAATGTGTAAACATCACATGTGGTTAATAAGGGGCTTGGCACATCCAAATTTAAAATGTTAATAAAATTGCATCTGAATTGCAGTTGCTTTCCCCTGTCATACTGCATGTGTGTGTGTGTGCCCATCAACCTATGTGTGCTCCAGATAGTGAGTGAGCAGTGAAGGGAGAGGAAGCAGGGGGAGCAGCTTCAGTCTGGATTGACCAATCAGGTTCCTGATCTGGATACGACACAACTGGCAGAGATTCCTTGGAGAAACTAAAGAGAGAAAGAATGATATCTTCTTACTGTTGGGATACTGCTCAGCTTGAATTTCGAGTAGTTACTTTCTTGCATCAGTATTACTACCTTCAAATGTCAGTAGCAGCTGTTGGGTTTTTCCACCAGCAGGCGCTAGCTCCAAAGGCCGCTGATCGTTACTGTCTCTGATGTTGACATCAGCTCCATAGTCCAGTAACAGTGACACTTGATCGGCACTGTCCTGTCTGACAGAGGCGTGCAGAGGACTGTCACCTCCTCTGCCTACATTAACATTGGCTCCTAGAGAAGACACAGACAATAGGAGAGGAGAGAAAAAAAGATATTAAATACTAAAATATAGTCATAGTGTAGATAGAAGAGAAGAAGAAGAATTTCTCTTGTATGCAGTGAAACAAAGTACTGTAGAATTGGACCCTTTATTAGAGTTCAGAGGAATAATGAAACATCACAGAGCCTAGAATAGTACATCCCAACCTGTGGGTCAGGTCCCAAGACAAATGCTGTGGGCTCACAGGTTAATTACAGGTATGAGAAAGAAAAAATAAATGTTTTTGTGCTTTTTGTATTTTTCTTGTTCAACACTGCATACCTTCATTTCTTCAGGCCTGTGACGAAGGGTCACAAAGAAAAATTGCTTAATTTCAATGGAGTCACAATCCAAAACGGTTCAAAACCATCAACACCACAGGCTGAGAGCATTGCATCTATGCAGCTAATGTGGAATAACAAAAGACAGAGAAGAATCCTAAAAGGATGTTTGGTGGTCAGAAAAACTTCCAGATTATTACTAATCCGCCAGAAAATATAAGTATTTTTTTCGACCAAACATTTTGTCTGAAGTTCCATTAAGCAATACTTTATATTTGACCACCAAACCAAAAAAAAATCTCTTTAATGTGATAGGGTTGCTAGTACTGCAGACTGAGAATCACCGCACACATTGCAGCATTAACTTGCTTACAAAGCTTTAAGCACATTGACTAAAGCTGCTTATTTTCTGTACCAACAACACCAAAACAATCAAAGAAAACTGTGGGCACCTGCTCCCAGTACAGGAGGTAACAGAGGTGCGCTACAAGTTGAAATGGCAGAAAGTGGCCATGAATAAGACACACCTCTGTGAAGCAGAATCTTTGAGCAGGCTGTGTGTCGGTGTAGGCAGCTCACGTAGAGAGGAGAACCCAAGTGGGACACTTCATAGTCTGGATCTGCCCCATGAGACAGCAGGGACTCTACACACTGGCTGTTACCTGCGCGCACACACACACACACGCATGCACACACACACACACACACACACACACACACACACACACACACACACACACACACACACAGTGGTTAAGTGAGTTGAGTTGATCAGTCCTTTACATTGCCACATTCCACAAGATGTAAATGTTCTCTGTAACTGGTTTTCACCAGGACGTAACCTTTCTACTGTAGTTAAACATCAATCTGACCTATACTGGCCTTTATGTTGTAGCTGCCTTTAGGTGATCTTAGAGCTGTAAATATTAATCCGTTAGTTGTCAACTATTAAATTAATTACAAACTTTTGATAAACAACGATCGGTTTAAGTCATTTTTAATGAAAAAAAAAGTTAGAATTTGCCAATTCCCACCTCTTAATTGTGAATATTTTCCAGTTTCTTCACTCCTCTTTGACAGTAAACGGAATATATCTTTGCATTTTGCACAAAACAAGACATTTGAAGACGTCACCTTGGGCTTTAGAAAAAACAGTGATTGACATTTTTCACCATTTTCTGACATTTTATAAAATAATCAACAGATTGTAAATTCGACAAACAAAATAATTGGTAGTTGCAGCCTTAGCTGATCTGTTTCTTTTTGAAAATGCCACCATGTAAAAGTGAGACAGAAATCTGGTGATGGGGTGTTTGAGATATTGTGCATGATAGATGGACACAGCAGAATAATCCAACTATACAGGCAAAATTTTGGTTACACCTTCTCATTCAATGCGTTTCCTTTATTTACATGACTATTTACATTGTAGATTCTCACTGAAGGCATCAAAACTATGAATGAACACATATGGAATTATGTACTCAACAAAAAAATTTGAAATAAGTGAAAACATCTTATATTCTGGTTTCTTCAAAGTAGCCACCCTTTGCTCTGATTACTGCTTTGCACACTCTTGGCATTCTCTTGATGAGCTTCAAGAGGTAGTCACCTTAAATGGTTTCCCAACAGTCTTGAAGGAGTTCCCAGAGATGCTTAGCACTTGTTGGTGTCACCAGCAAAGCACCCCCACACCATCACACCTCTTCCTCCATGCCTCACAGTGGGTACCAGGCATGCAGAAACTATCTATCACCTTTTCACCGTCGCACAAAGACACGGCAATTGGAACCAAAGATCTCAAACTTGGACTCATCAGACCAAAGCCCAGATTTCTACTGATCTAATGTCCATTCCTTGTGTTTCTTGGCCCAAACAAATCTCTTCTGCTTGTTGCCTCTCCTTAGCAGTCGTTTCCTAGCTGCTATTTGACCATGAAGGCCTGATTCGCGCAGTCTCCTCTTAACAGTTGTTCTAGCGATGTGTCTGCTGCTAGAACTCTGTGTGGTATTCATCTGGTCTCTAATCTGAGCTGTTGTTAACTTGCGATTTCTGAGGCTGGTGACTCAGATGAACTTATCCTCAGCAGCAGAGGTGACTCTTGGTCTTCTTTTCCTGGGGCGGTCCTCATGTGAGCCAGTTTTGTTGCAGCACTTGATGGTTTTTGTGACTGCACTTGGGGACACATTCAAAGTTTTCGCAATTTTCCGGACCAACTGACCTTCATTTCTTAAAGTAATGATGGCCACTCGTTTCTCTTTACTTAGCTGATTGGTTCTTGCCATAATATGAATTCTAACAGTTGTACAATAGGTCTGTCGGTTGTGTATCAACCTGACTTCTGCACAACACAACTGATGGTCCCAATTAATAAGGCAAGAAATTCCACTAATTAACCCTGACAAGACACACCTGTGAAGTAAAAACCATTTCAAGTGACTACCTCATGATGCTCATTGAGAGAACACCAAGGGTTTGCAGCACTATCAAAAAAGCAAAGGGTGGCTACTTTGACGAAACTAGAATATAAGATCTATTTAAGAGTTATTTCACACTTTTTTTCATAGTTTTGATACCTTCAGTGAGAATCTGGCTTGTACTGTAGCTACACATGACCTCTGGATAATGAGCTGTTGAATTATAAACTGCACACAATGTTCAGGTTTTGCGTATTTACCTCTCTTGCAGGCTTCGTGGAGAGCCGAGGGGAAGTGTGTGTGTGGTGTGTGGGTGTGTGCTCCATTCTGCAGCAGCAGTTCTATACAACCGACACTCCCAGAAGCACAACAGTTGTACAGAGGAGTGACACCATCGATGGTAGCAGCATTCACCTAGACACAGACATACTGTAGATCTGAGCAATTCAAAACAGTCACAATATATAAAATCCAACACTACTAACACACACTCTCTCTCTCACACTCTCTGATGGAGGTGGTGATAAGATGAAGAATACTTACATTAGCTCCAGCATGTATTAATGCTCTGACACAGGCTACATGTCCTGACAGGCAGGCTTCATGGAGAGGGGTTACATGATCGATGGTGACAATGTTGGCGTGATATCCCTAAAGAACCAAAGCACACAGCATTATGACTTTAGTTGTTTAGGAAGCACACTGCTTTGTTTCACTTGATTTTGGCTGTGGCTCAGTGGTAGAGCGGTTGCCTGCCAATCGGAAGGTTGGTGGTTCAATCCCTGGCCCTGCAGTCCCATGTCGAAGTGTCCTTGGGCAAGACACTGAACCCTGAGTTTCCCCCGATGCTGTGTCTTCGGTGTAAATGTGTGTGAGTGTTTATCTGATGAGCAGGTGGCACCTTGTACGGCAGCCTCGGCCACAGTGTATGAATGTGTGTGAATGGTGAATGGATCCTGTATGATGTAAAAGCGCTTTGAGTAGTCGTTAAGACTAGAAAAGCGCTATATAAATACAGTACATTTATATTTAAATTTACAGATATAGTTTGTAAAATGTACTCTCTAACATTGGAGAAGAATAACCTGTAAAGAGACTGCCGTTGCACCAAATGCTTGCTCTTGGGGGAATTGTTGGGTCTTTGTACATTTTTGTGTTGTCTAGACCTACTTTATCTGTAAAGTATCCTGCCATAACTTCTGTTATGATTTGACACTATAAATAAAATATATTGAATGTTGTGATAGTTTCATGTAGGCTACTGTCTTTGAGAGAGAGAGTCCACATTGTACAGGGGGGCATGGGGGAGACAACAGGAGATTTCACTGGAGCACCTCACTGTTTTGCCTGATGCACTTTCCCAAGGCGTTTTTGAAGCAGCCATGTCTGCAACAATGTGTCTTGGCTGCCTAGAAGCTGTTTCACACTTCTAGTGGTCAGCTTGGTTTCGGATGTTGTGCTTTTATCACCATACACGTTGTAATCTTGTTGATAGCTGTGTGTTAATGTAGCATTAAGTTAGCTACCTAGCTAATGTTAATGTCTTCATAGAAACCAAACTTAAATGCAGCCAGGGCTTTTTAATGAAGCGCTGGAATGAAGTGCTCCCAGCGGCCAGCCAGGGCTTTTCTGCCAGAGAAAAACGCTATATGGACTAAAGCCCTAATTCAGTTTCCACACTACACTAAATGTGCAAATCAGCCAAGTGTGTGTGTGTGTGTGTGTGTGTGTGTGTGTGTGTAAGGATATTGCCTGGGCCAGCAGAGTGCGCAGAGCAAGCAGTCGACCCTGAGAAGCTGCTTCATGGAGAGGAGCGATCTGCCCAGGACCCTGGACACACAAACAAGGAAACAAACAAAGAGTTTTGTTGTGTAGCAAAATACCACTTGACTGACACACTTAGTGAGATACTACCAGTTGTCCATGTCCCATTATGCCACTGAACTTCAGTTGTGTTATATTCTTTTTTTAAAGCACTATGTATAAGATTTGAAAAATGATTTGGTGACTCCCGTTTATAGTATCTAACGTGACATTGTGATAGATGGCAAAGTATGCAAGGGATATTACACTTTTCCAACTATTGCTGAGGTTTTAATTAGCAGTTATGGATTGTCAGAACACTAGTCTTGCTATGTCAGCGTTGGAGCATGGTCTGGCTGTACTGCTTAAGCATTCTGGGAAAGGGGGAAAATATCTCAGCTTATTTGGATTTCTTCAGACCAATCACAATTTTTTCGACATATGCTTTATATACACTTACCTATAGGATTATTAGGAACACCATACTAATACTGTGTTTGACCCCCTTTCGCCTTCAGAACTGCCTTAATTGAGAGTGGCATTGATTCAACAAGGTGCTGAAAGCATTCTTTAGAAATGTTGGCCCAGATTGATAAGATAACATCTTGCAGTTGATGGAGATTTGTGGGATGCACATCCAGGGCACGAAGCTCCTGTTCCACCACATCCCAAAGATACTCTATTGGGTTGAGATCTGGTGACTGTGGGGTTCATTTTAGTACAGTGAACTCATTGTCATGTTCAAGAAACCAATTTGAAATGATTCAAGCTTTGTGACATGGTGCATTATCCTGCTGGAAATAGCCATCAGAGGATGGGTACATGGTGGCCATAAAGGGATGGACATGGTCAGAAACAATGCTCAGGTAGGCCGTGGCATTTAAACGATGCCCAATTGGCACTAAGGGGCCTAAAGTGTGCCAAGAAAACATCCCCACACCATTACACCACCACCACAGCACAGTGGTAGTAACAAGGCATGATGGATCCATGTTCTCATTCTGTTTACACCAAATTCTGACTCTACCATCTGAATGTCTCAACAGAAATCAAGACTCATCAGACCAGGCAACATTTTCCAGTCTTCAACTGTCCTATTTTGGTGAGCTCTTGCAAATTGTAGCCTCTTTTTCCTATTTGTATTGGCGATGAGTGGTACCCGGTGGGGTCATCTGCTGTTGTAGCCCATCTGCCTCAAGGTTGTGCGTGTTGTGGCTTCACAAATGCTTTGCTGCATACCTCGGTTGTAACGAGTGGTTATTTCAGTCAAAGTTGCTCTTCTATCAGCTTGAATCAGTCGGCGCATTCTCCTCTGACCTCTAGCATCAAAAAGGCATTTTTGCCCACAGGACTGCCGCATACTGGATTTTTTTCCCTTTTCACATCATTCTTTGTAAACCCTAGAAATGGTTGTGCGACCAGGACCACACCCCTAAATGCATTGAAGCAATTGCCATGTGATTGGTTGATTAGATAATTGCATTAATGAGAAATTTAACAGGTGTTCCTAATAATCCTTTAGGTGAGTGTATCTTTGCAATGCAAAGTTTGTTAAAATCTAAGATAGATACACTCAGGACCCTTAATGTATTTAACAGTTAACACTTGTAAAGAGGAGTGATACATCTATAGTTGAAAAGTCCCAGTGATGTTATACTCTATATTAGCACTCATGGAATGCCTCTTACCCAACCAAATTACTTGCTCAGAGCTAAGAGAGGAAAATATCAGCTCAAAAAAGAATCTCTATCTGTATTCAGCATGACTTTAGCATTGCTTCCTGTGGTTATATTTAGTGCTAGTGAGCTTTCTTTTAACAGTTGCGGCATCAATAACTGCACCTCAATACACACCACATAAACACAAACAGTCTAATCTACAGCATACCCATATCTCCGTCTCCCCATGGCACATCCAGCCACTGGTATATATAAGACATTTTCTGAATGAAATGGAAGTGAAAGCACCTCCACACCGTTAGCTTGTCCTTGTGTAGGGTCTGTCCGACTGGAAGATCACCTTACCGCACACTGACAACTCACTGCAAATACTAATAATAACTACTAGCTAGCTTACTAGTTAACTGAATAAGTAGCTGGATAACTGACTGGCTGCAGACGCAGCCATGTTCTGTGAATCTGCTATTAATAGATACAAAGATGTTTTAAAGCCTTGCTATTATCATCTAATCTGCTGAGAGTAGAGAGTCGACAGTTAAAGCAGCTATTTAGATGGTCTTTGAGGTGATTTCTGTCCCTGACCTCTGAACACGCCAGCTGCCATTTTGGAAAGATCATGAGAAAATCAACACAGATGAGCTCCCTCTTTACCTCACATTTAAACTACCTGTCTGAATGCCATCCACTGTCACTGGAACACTGTCCATCATTTGTCCATTGTTTCCCCTTCATACCTTTGTCTCTTCTCATGTTCCTCAATTTTCTTTGTTTTTGCTTCACAAAACCAAACATCTCATTAGCTTAGATTTTCTGAGTCTGGAACTGATGTTGTTTAGGTAGTATAAACAAATAATATTGGCCTGATAGGTACTGCACCAATCAAACTTTTGGGGACCAACATTTCCTCCCAACTGGCTGTTTATTTAAATTTTTATTTAATGCAAACTTTATTCCAGACTCACAAGAAATCGCAAAAATAAATTAAGACACACAAGTAAGGCTGTGCAATAAATCAAATTTTGATGGTGATTGTATGGAGTTAGATTTGTGTCTTTCTTACATGCGAGAAAATAAATGATCTGGGAGGGAAAAATAAATGTTTGAGATAAAGTTATCATACTGATAGCAAAAAGCATTTTATGAGAGAAAAAAAAACATTTGATATTTCACACCAATAGCAAAATAATATTTGAGAATAAAAAAGTTTTGAAAAAGTATTTTAAAAATATTTTAATATTTTCAAAACATAAAAATTTAAATTTTAAAAATCATTTCTAAGATAAAAAAATCTCTCAAAATACTTTTAAACTCTCAAATATATTTTTTTGCTATCAGTGTGAAAACATTTTCTCACTAAAAAAATGTGTCAATACGTTTTCTTCTCGCCCTCAAAACCTAATCTTTGCTCTTGATGCTATTTCTTGCTCTTGCTACACTGACTGGCCAATAGGAACGTGGCCCCGCCCCTGCCATTATTTTCCCAGCGAGCAAAATCCTGACACAAGAGCAAGAAATGACATCGAGATTAAAGACTTTTTGCTATCACTGTGACAACATTTTTCTTCTCTCAGATCATGTAATAAAGACACAAATCTAATTCCATAATTTTGGCTCCAAATGATCACCAAAACAGTGTATTTTAGAAAAACAATTATTTTAGGTTTTGCAAGTAAACTCTTATTTTGTCTTGTGTTCTGAATGACACACACGTTTGCAGCCAACATTTAAACATTTTTTTATATTATTTTTAAAGGGGAATTCAAAAAGTCCAACAGTAAAAGTATTTAGGGAAACTTTACCATTCATGTGTTTTCATTGTTTCACTGTTTTTTAAGTTAAGTTAAATGCAACATCTTTCTAAAAGTCAATGAGTAATGATATTAAATATTCGTGCTTTCGATGTTGACCAAAATAATTGTGCATACAAGGTGAAAAACACAACAGTTCATCATTCAAATAACCAAAAAAGGATTATGTTATCAGTGTTTCAGAGCCTTGATGAGTAAGCTGCATTTGAGCAAATATTTTACATTGACAAAACACATAATCTACTTCCAAGCAATATGTTGGCCTGTGCATATAGTTTACAATACTGTTCTTCATTCTTACTCGACATAATATGTCGTCCTACAGTAGCTATTGTCATATTTCCCATGCTATTATGCAGCCTGCTTGAAATAACATGTCTCAAGCAAATGGGATGGTTTGGTGAAGATAAAGACTGTCTTGTAATTAACACTGCCATGAGCCAAGTAATATATCTGTAATGATTGTGCCAGAGGACCACCAACAACTACCTCAAGTTCACCTACAGCAACACCAGAGGCCTGTACTGAAGCAAGATTTGGCATTATCGAGGTAACTTCAGGTTCAACCCAGGGTTTTCATCACGACGGTGGATTACTTGTTCAATCGCCGTGGTAACTTATGCTGAACGCCTAACCTGGTCAAGAGCAAGTTAGGTAAAAATCAGAGATGTAATACCCTCTTAACCCTTGTGTTGTCTTCCCGTCAAAATTGAAAATCAACACTTTTGCTGACGCTTTTTTTTTTTAATCGGTTTTTAACTTTTCCATTTTTGTAAGTTTGTTCAATGTTTGTCACTTTTTTGACGTTTTCAACACTAAAACACTAACTTATTAACTCTAGTTTTACAGTTATTTTTGGAATTTATGGTCAATAAACCTCATTTATAGGAAATTATACCTAATGTTTGACTTTTAAAAGCAGAAATTAGAAATTATTTAGACTAAAATTAAAGGAATGGATGTTGATGATAATCACAGACTGGAATATGTCAACTTTTACTCAATACTACTTCAAAATGTGTTTTTTTTTCTCTCCAAATGCTATAAAATTGAATAAGGCCCCAAAATTAATTCAAGTAGAGATTTGTACTTGCTAAACAGCATTGTGTTGAATCAATCATGTTATTTTGGGTTATTAAAAACATTGATATAGGAAAATGGGTCAATTTGACCCGAGGACAACATGAGGGTTAACATTCCCCGATGGGTATCTTTATGAGAGATTTTCAACAGAGGGACTTACGTATCGTTGTCATCTTGTTGAGCTGTGTGTTGCCAATATGTACATCGGTTGAATTATGTTTTAATATTTTTATTTACTCTCATGATCGATTCCCACTGCCAGGATTGCAACTGAAATAAAAGGCTAAAGCAACGGCAGTTTATGGAAAGGTCAAGTGTAATTATGGTCCGATCTTGTGCCTGACATCTCTAGATTTGGAAACCCTGGGTTGACTGAACTAGTTATTAACCACTGTTGTGATACAGGTTACGCAGGACTGCAGTTGTTAGGGTTAGTAAAGCCGGGTAACTGAAAGAAATCCAGGGCATGTTGCTCTTGATTTGTAGTACAGGCCTCAAGAGATACCAACCACTGGTTCCATGTAATGCCGTGACAACACCACCAGAGCACACATCAGATTACAATCTGAAAGAGCCCTGTCTGAGTGAAGTGGAGGAAGTGATGAGGAGGGCGAGATCTAGCTCAGCACCAGGCCCTACATGGTCTATAAGACCATTCCAAAGCTACTCCATCGGCTTTGGAGGGCCCTGAAAGTGATCTGGAAAAGAGGGATTGGCCAGTAATGGAGATACACTGGGAGAACACCAACATTTTGGATCATCTCTTTGCTCAGCATGGAGACCAGGATATTCTCTAGCGTTGTGTCAAGAGACTGTCCAATTTGCTGCTGCAACAACCCCATCAACATGTCGGACAGAAGAGAGACATACTGCGTGTCCCTGGGTGCTTTGAACACACTAGTGAACCAGCTCATCAGGGAGGAAAGAGGGGGCTGGGGACCTGGCTGTATTGTGGTTAGATCTTACCAATGCCTATGGCTCAATATCCAACAAACTGCACTGAGGAGACACATGATACCCCAAAAGGTGAAAGACCTCATTCTGAACTATTACAGCAAGTCAGGCTTGCATGTCTCCTCTGGCCTGCAAACATCTGACTGGCACCAGCTGGAAGTGGTCACAAGGTGTACCATTAATGTTGTTTAAGTCATCATTAATGGATAATTCACTCTGACAACAACAGCAGTGCCAGGAGCTAGCTGGATCCTGGAGGGTTTAAAGTTGCCCTGCCACGCAAAACCGTTTTTTTGCATTTTTAAAATATGTTAGGTCCATATGTGTTTGTGTTATGTTGTGAATGTGAAAATGAACTGCTACCTCCTCTGTCAGCTCTAACCATTGAAAAGAAATAAGAGGAGCAATCAGGACAATTACAAAAGCTGGTCAGTCTGACGTTATGTTGCCTGAGCTCATTACTATTCATGAGCTCGCCTAGTTGCACTGGGTTAAGGATGCTGATAGTTAGGCTCTCATTGGATAGCTATTAGCCAATCAGAGTCAAGCACGTTAGCTCGTTGAATATTAATGAGAACTGGCACAAATTGAGCTGAGTCTTCCTGCAGGCTTTTCTATAGGCTTGAAACAAGGTAACCAAGGCATTTTTTTCCACAAAATTTTTTAGAGTCCATGGTAGAATTTCAGACAAAGTAATGAAATACGTGTGGCAGGGCACCTTTAAAGAAGCTCATGTTGTGGGTGTGCATGAGTTTCAAACCTGCAAAGTCACAGTCCTTGATTCTATAAAGAGGGAGGGTCACTGACAAGTTTTACTTTAGGGTTGGACAAGACCAGATTCTGTCCATCACGGAAAACCTAATGAAGAGTCCTGTGAAGGTCTTTAACTGCAGCCTGAAGAACACAGACACAGGCTAGAGTCTGGAGATACAATCAGGTCATCACTTCCATTCAGCAAGTGATCAGCGACAGCATATGCCCATGCTACAGCCAAGATGATTGTGTTTGTCAAGGATGGAGAGCAGCCTTAGAAACCAGTACCAGAAGGAGAAGGACCAGGTGCATGATAGGGGAGGACACACAAAGCAGACGGCCAAGAACTAGTGGTGATGCAGGTCAATTGTGGGATCGCCTCACATTTACGCACTTGAACACAGCCAAAACTACAGCCAAAAAGCCACAAAGTACAAAGTACACAAAGTACAAAGTACCACATATGTTCTACACCTGCGTGAGCAAAAGTTCACAGTATAGATAATAATCCAAGCTGCTTTCAATCTACCTTTTATGTGCTGTTTCATTTGCTTTTCCTTCAACAAATGTAGGCTACACTGCTGAACATTAACTGCAGAAAGCAGCTGAACAATTCTATCTTAAAGATAGCACTGATTATTAAGGGCTCACTTATTTATTTCCTGACCCTATCAGTTGTGTTTAAATTCAATTGAGAAATGAACAACAAAAACACAAAGAACACTGTATGTGCTGTTATACAGTGACAGACAGGATATATTATAAGTGGTTTTTAAAAGCTTTTTTGTTATGTAAACTTGAAAGCCAAAAATGGAATCAGGCTGTCAAGAGTTGTAAATATGGGGGCAAAATGAGTGAGGCCCTAGTATCAAATGCCATACACATACAGCTACTTGTATAAAATCTTACATTATTTATGCTTTTACTTTTATTCCTCACTGATTTTTTCTTTTTTTTACACGACTGTAGGGCCTACTATAGTTATACATATTTATTTATATTTATATAACCTATAAGGTTTGACCACCCTCTGGTAGCAAATTTCTACCTTTGCCAAGCAGCAAACAACGTGTGCTTTTAACCACAGCATAGCAGTGTACCGACCTTGACTAGTCAGAATGCCCCAGCAGGCTTTTTCCCTGTCCAGGACGTGCTCGGGTAGCGTTCCGGTCTCAGCGCCTCTTTTCCGGGACATCTCTGGAGCTCGGACGGAACCTCTGGCACGGCTGGACCTCACGCACTACCCCTTCAAAACACAGACTGCAGCAGGCTGGCAGAGAACAGGCGAGCTGGGAAGGCAGGGCTGGGAATGTAGTGGAGAAATCGGATTGGCTGAACAGCTTTGTTGTTGTTGTGTTCAACGCACATGACCATCTCACATGCGCGCCCACGTGTGGACGAGAAAAACTATTTTTGTCCTTAAAGTGGACACTGACGGCCGTGTGTGTGTGTGTGTGTGTGTGTGTGTGTGTGTGTGTGTGTGTGTGTGTGTGTGTGTGTGTGTGTGTAAGAGGTTACAGAATGCTTACCAGCACCAGATTTTATGGAATGCCATTTTATTCAATATGATAATACATAATACATAAATATGTCTATGAAATACTTAAAATGAATAAATGAGGTATTCATAAATACATGAAAATGATTTTCAAATGACTCGTAAAGTACTGTATATCTTACTTATTTATAGATGTATACTATACATACATATATATATACACTGTAATGCTACCTTTATGTACCCATGTTCTACTGTTCTTCACACTATTCATCCTGCACACTTATTCTTACTACTCTTATGTTACCACACTGTACATAGCTGTTGTGAATTCCTCATGCTACAGAGGCTGTGTAGTTACAGTTACGTTAGTTAAGGCTACGTTAATTACGTACGTTAATTACGTCAGAAATCACCGCGACGCTTTGTGTTATTTTATTACGGCAGTCGCATATGCAGAAGTCAGAGACGATGTAAGTTGGTGCTTATATCTATTGTAACAGCAGATTAAGCTATCCCTAAGTTGTTCCTGTCTTAAATGTTATGCAAATGTTAACTGTTTTACTTTGTGATGTGAAGCAGTTAGCTTATCAGTGTTTTTGCTAGCTTGCTAATTTTCCACTGCAACCAAAGATGTTGCTAGCTAGTGTGTGACTCGTTTTGGTGCTGTGCGGGAGAGGATATTCATTTTATTTGCACAGTGTGATGTATGTACATTTTCTTTCAGTATTTCAGTTTGATTAGATTAATAATACACTATGCTGTTAGATAATAATAAGGCATGTCAGTTGTGACGCTAATGTACATTTTTCTGGTTTATTTCAGAAACTTAATTAATTCATTCATGCATTCATTCATGCATTAATACAAGCAATAATACAAGCAATAATGTACAGCGTGTGACTGCCTGTAATGCTCCACCAAGTAAAAAGTTGAACTCTATCTGGTGACTCGTGCTCTCTGATAGGAGCCCTGAAGCGGCTAATACTCGCCATCCAGCATTCACAGGGTTAAAAACCCAACAATAGCTGTGTATACTGTACATATCTGTCTATATGGTTATCACATATATAATCATATATGTGATGTTTTAGGCCTATTTACAATGTAGGCAATGGCATATAAAGAGCCTTTTGTCCATGTCCACTAAAGTTTCTCAGCTTGCACTCTAAAATAAAAGGTTGTTGTAAAGGAGGGTTCAGTTTTTGAGGTTGGTTGCCATTGTCCTGGTATGAACTTATGGGAAAGTCTTTGCTCATCGAAGATGGAAATCTTCATACTTCTTGATACCTTGGTTTCTGTAGACTAAAGCGACTAGAGTGTTCTGCAGGCAGCTTTTCAAGTACACGATCCACATGAGAGCCACAGAGAAGTTCTGCATATACTTGATTTTCCATAGTGCTAAGTAGACCAACAAGTGCTTGTACACAAAGAACAAAGTTATCAAGAGCATGGCCATCACCTACTCTGATAGGAGGGAGATCCATGATGTTCCTGAGCTCCTTCAGTGCTAGTTGTCTAGGTTACCCATAACGTTGATCAAGAGCATTGATGGCTTGAGTGTATGGGTCAGAAGCATAGGAAAAGGCAACAGCTAGTCATTTGGCCTGGTCCCCTTTGAGATGATCCAGGACAACATGATATTTGAAATGTAGATGTTTCATTAGTATACTGTTCTCAGCTGACATGAAACAGCAAGCTAAACTTGTTCCTTCAAACAGACGTGTGTTGTACTTGGCAGGTAATTTTAATGAAGAAAAGGTCAAACTGAAATGACAAACATAAAAAAATACAAGTAAGTATTTTCTGTATTACCACTAATTAATAAAGTCTTAAAGGTTGCACCTTCAAAATGTCCTAATTAAGATACAGGCAAGTAAACAAAAACATATATTCAGTACAAAACAAAAAATGTATCCCTAAATTAGTTAAGTTATTAAATTAGATATACTCACTGGCGATGCCCCATGAATGAACAAAAAGATGGATGTGTAAAGATTGGGTTAACTACCTGTGCTTCGTCCAAATGACAGCAACTGCAGCACAACAGGAAAGGCTCAAAGAAAAACCGAATTACAAAATAAAATGCCCACCTTCAAAATAAAAGCTTACTACATTAAACAGTCTCTAGTAACTTTCTTAATTACATAAATAAATAGGGCAGGCTTAAAGACATTACAACAGGATGATGTCTGATAACTGGTGGACATCAAATCTAGCAGCTTGCTGTTGTGCTTGGGAAACTGCTGTTGTGCGACACAATGAGTGTCTCTGTAGATAACGTAGGCCTGGATGAACAGGAGGAATGAGGAGTAGACGATCTATCCATCATACGCTGAATACCCTCATTGTCACTAAAAGTTGGCTTCATGATTTCAACATGTTCAGTAGGCAAGGAGGATCATTCATCTCATCTTGCCCATTACCGTTGTCCTGCGGCCCATGTGTGTGTGTGTGTGTTGTATGATGTGCGCATACTGTCTGGCAAGCAGCACCTTTCACTCCAGGATATTGGACTTTATAATCTTCAAGATAAGCAGGAGGTTAAGTTTTCCAATTGTAACGTACAGGAGTCTCATCTAATGGCTTTGCATCCATGAATAGCCTTAATCCGTCTCAAAGGACCATGTAAAGGAGGGTTCGGTTTCTGAGGTTGGTTGGTGCCATCGTCATGGGGCATTGGTCAGAATGCATGAGCTGAGCCACAGAGAAGTTTTGTCCATTCAATAGAAGTTTTTATTTAATGAAACTGAATGAGGCAAATTATGTACAGTTGTGGTCAAAAGTGTACATACACTTGTAGAAAATCACAATGTTATGGCTGTCTTGAGTCTTCAATAAGTTCTACAACTCTTATTTTTCTGTGATAGAGTGATCGGAACACATACATGTTTGTCACAAAAAACAGTCATAAAGTTTGGTTCTTTCATAAATTTATTATGGGTCTGCTGAAAATGTCACCAAATCTGCTGGGTCAAAATATACATACAGCAACATTAGTATTTGGTTATGTCCCTTGGCCATTTTCACGGCAACTAGGCGCTTTGGTAGCCATCCACAAGGTCCTGGCAAGCTTCAGGTCGAATGTTTGACCACTCTTCTTGACAGAATTGGTGCAGTTCAGCTAAATTTGATGGTTTTCTTGCATGAACCTGTTTCTTTAGCACTGTCCACATGTTCTCAATGGGGTTTAAGTCAGGACTTTGGGAAGGCCATTCTAAAACCTTAATTCTAGCCTGGTTTAGCCATTCCTTTACCACTTTTGATGTGTGTTTTGGGTCATTGTCTTGTTGGAACACCCAACTGCGCCCAAGACCCAACGGGCTGATGGTTTTAAGTTTTCCTGCAGAATTTGGAGGTAATCCTCCTTCTTCATTATCCCATTTACTTTCTGCAAAGAACCAGTTCCACTGGCAGCAAAACATCCCCAGAGCATAATACTACCACCACCATGCTTGACAGTAGGCATGGTGTTCCTGGGATTAAAGGCCTCACCTTTTCTCCTCCAAACATATTGCTGGGTGCTGTGGCCAAACAGCTCAATTTTTGTTTCGTCTGACCAGAGAACTTTCCTCCAGAAGGTTTTATCTTTGTCCATGTGATCAGCAGCAAACTTCAGCCGAGTCTTAAGGTGCCTTTTCTGGAGCAAGGGCTTCTTTCTTGCATGGCAGCCTCTCAGTCCATGGCGATGTAAAACACGCTTGACTGTGGAGACTGACACCTGTGTTCCATCAGCTTCCAAATCCTTGCAGACCTGCTTCTTGGTGATTCTTGGTTGACTCTTGACCATCCTGACCAATCTCCTCTCGGCAGCATGTGATAGCTTGCGTTTTCTTCCTGATCGTGGCAGTGACACAACTGTTCCATGCACTTTATACTTGCGTATAAGTGTCTGCACAGTTGCTCTTGGGACCTGTAGCTGCTTTGAAATGGCTCCAAGTGACTTCCCTGACTTGTTCAAGTCAATAATTCGCTTTTTCAGATCCACACTGAGTTCCTTTGACTTTCCCATTGTAGCTTTTGTAGCTGAGTCTAATCACTGGGTCAAATGAGCCCTATTTAAATGGGCTCATGAGAAGTCAACAGCTGTAGTCAATCAGAATCACTTAGAAGAAGTGAAGAGGCCATGACATGAAGCTAATTTGATTGACACAACTCGCTACATCACCAAAATTGACATATTTTGTTGCTGTATGTATATTTTTGACCCAGATTTGGTGACATTTTCAGCAGACCCATAATAAATTTATGAAAGAACCAAACTTTATGACTGTTTTTTGTGACAAACATGTATGTGTTCCGATCACTCTATCACAGAAAAATAAGAGTTGTAGAACTTATTGAAGACTCAAGACAGCCATAACATTGTGATTTTCTACAAGTGTATGTACACTTTTGACCACAACTGTATAACAGAACAGACACATACACAGACACACATGGGTCAGAGAATCGAGGAAGAAACAAATAGAAATCAGAACTTAAGTCAATATTACACCAACTGTGGAACAGCTGCGTGTCGGCTCCGCTGCGTGTCGGCTCCGTTCTCCGCCGTCCATCAATACCCACCAGGTCCGTTTGTTGAACGGCTGATCGCACTATAACAGGATGTAGTTTCTATAAACAGAACCACAAAACCTCTGACCTGTGGACTCCAGGCCTGTCTCCGCCCATTATGACATTTTCAAGGTCCAGCAGGGAAATATGATCCGTCATGACTCGTGAGCACAGTGTATTTAATTAGAAAATTAACCGGATGTTTTATTTTGTTTCTGTGCTCGACTTCCGAAAATCTTGTGCTGAACTGCTGCAGAGCTCTCTGGCATCGCTGGAGCTGGGCTGGAGTCAGTCAGGAAAATACACATTGACTTTGAAGGAAACCTAATGACAGGTGTCAGCCATCACCGGAAAAATGCTTCTAATAGACTTCACTGGTCTCTGTTGAAGTCTACAGTGTCGCTTTGTCCATAAATTTTATTGTCTAAGCAAGACAGGAGGTGGATCAGCTGGCTCTCTGGTACAGTCAGAACAACCTTGTGCTTAATACGCTCAAAACCGTGGAGATGATCGTGGACTTCAGGAAGAGACCCCCCACTCTTCCCCCCATCACCATACTCAACAGCCCTGTGTCTGCTGTGGAATCCTTCAGGTTTCTGGGATCCACTATATCCCAGGACCTGAAGTGGGAGCCCAACACAGACACCATCATCAAAAAGGCCCAGCAGAGAATGTACTTCCTGCGCCAGCTCAGGAAGCTCAACCTGCCTAAGGAGCTGCTGATCCACTTCTACACAGCCATCTTCCAGTCTGTCCTCTGCACGTCCATCACTGTCTGGTTTGGATCTGCCACCAAAAGGACAGGAGCAGACTACAACGGACAGTTAGGACAGCAGAAAAGATCATCGGTGCCAACCTGCCCTCCGTCCATGACTTATACTCCTCCAGAGTCTGGAAACGGGCAGGAACCATCACTGCAGACCCATCTCACCCGGACACAACCTGTTCCAGCTTCTCCTCTGTACGCACTACAGAGCACTGTTAGCCAAAACCAACAGATTCAGGAACAGTTTCTACCCACAAGCCATCTCTCTGATGAACAGCTGACTACTGACCCACAGTGTCAGGTTCAATTCTGGTCAATAACCCAGTAATACTTTCTCTACAGCACCTGTTTACTGATTCCACTATTATTCCACTTATTTAGTATTATTCATCATTCCCATATCTCACTTATTATTTATTATTTACTCATCATTCCCATTCTCATCTCACTTATTATATTTATTCATCATTCTCATTTCCTATTTCAGAACTGTTCATAATGTTCATACAGTTCATATTATAATATAATAACATAATACTATTTATTCCAGTACCCTTTGCACTATGTTCCACATTTAAATAATTTTTATTGGACTCTTCATTGCACTCATGCCTCTATATTGTTCTGTTTCTGTTTAGAGTATGTATATATTAGTGTGTATATATTAGTGTGTATATATTGTTTGTTGTTTTGAATGTGTAAGCACATTTTGAGCAACGATGCTCCAAAGGCAAATTCCTCATATGTGTCTTCATATCTGGTCAATAAAGCTGATTCTGATTCTGATTCATGCTCATACATTCATGCATTAACTCTGAATGAACCTGCTCTGAGTTGATTGAACCAACTCGAATCAGCTGTTCTGGAACCAAAAACTCAGTTTCTCATCTCAGGGTAAATCAACTCAGAGTTCAGGTTTAGACTCAGTTTGTTAAACCTCCTTCCTGAAACGGGCCCCTGATTAGTAAGCATGACGAAGCATTTTCACCAGCCAGTCAAATTGCAACTAGAGACAGTAACATATTGTTCGTTTGCCACTGCTGTGCCACTGCTACATTCATACAATATGGTTATATGGATATTCAACATTTAAAGATATATTAATTAAAACAATTTTCCACATTTCTTAAAACTTCACCTTCTTCTTACACATTTTGACCAGCAATCCAGTAGTTACATTAGTGGTGTTTTTCAAAATAAAATGTTGATTGATTAATGTTGTTTTGTTTTGTAATGTTTTGATGGATTTACACATTTACTGTAATGAGTTGATGAACAGATTTGAATAGCCTATGTTTTGAAATATTTTGGATGAATTGATGACCAGGTTGATAAACAGGCACCATTTTAAAAAAAAAGTCAAGAAATTGGTTGACAATGGTGAATTTATCTACCTTTGGATGAACTGATGTAGGCTATTGATGAAAGGCAAGGCAAGGCAAGGCAGCTTTATTTGTATAGCACATTTCAGCAACAGGGCAATTCAAAGTGCTTTACACAAAATCAGTTAAAAAAAACAGTTAAAAGAAAATAAAACCGATAAAACACAGAAGAAACAGTTCAAAATAAAAACAGATAAAACACGAATAAAGGTTACAGTGCAGTATAAGATATTAAACATGAAAGAAATGAACATCATTTAAAGAAAGGCAACATCAAAAAGAAAAGTCTTCAGCATTGATTTAAAAGAACTGAGTGTAGCAGCAGACCTGCAGGTTTCTGGGAGTTTATTCCAGATATGAGGAGCAAACTGAAAGCTGCTTCCCCCTGTTTAGTTCTGACTCTAGGAACAGAAAGTAGACCTGTCCCAGATGACCTTAGAGGTCTGGGGGGGTCATAGTGTACTAGCAGATCAGAAATGTATTTTGGGCCTAAACCGTTTAGTGATTTACAAACTAGCAAAAGAACTTTGAAATCAATTCTTTGGGGCACAGGAAGCCAGTGTAAGGACTTCAGAACTGGAGTGATGTGATCCAGTCTCTTGGTCTTAGTGAGGACTCGAGCAGCAGCGTTCTGAATCAGCTGCAGCTGTCTAATTGATTTTTTAGGGAGACCTGTAAAGACCCGTTACAGTAGTCCAGTCTACTGAAGATGAAAGCATGGACAAGTTTTTCCAAATCCTGTTGACACATAAAAGATGATTCAACTCTACAATTTATAGTTTTGAAAACATGTATGATTATTTGATTAATAACACATTAATTCATATCCTAGTGGCTAGGGTTAGCATATAGGGTATGTTGGTGTAATAATCCATTAATAATAATATTAAAATAGAGGAAGTTGGCTTCAAATTAAATAATCTAAAACATTGATTGTAAATTATTGTTACACACACTTTAAAAACATTTTTAAACTTACCACAGCAAAAAAAATTATATTGCCTTTTACATAAATAATAGCAATAATTTTCTTTTACATAAATATAGGAATGGGAAATCATAAATAATATACATGTAATCCAATTATTTTTATATTATATTCAATGTCTTTTATTTGTATCACGTTCACTTGCTAGATTATATTTACAATGCATCAATATCATGTATTTAGTATTTAGTAACCTATGTCTTATTGTAAATAAAAGTCTACCCTTACTTTGCCCTGCATCAGTTTTTATTATGTGACTACATACATATGTACGTTAGAATTGTACTTAGTGTGTATAAAGAGAAAATACATGTACATACGGTACACACCAAAAAACCGATGTTGTTATTGAATATGTTACAAATAAAGTTATTGTAAAAAAGAATGTAGCCTGTTTCTTCCGCTTACTCATCGCTCGCATTTAAATTTCTTTTCTGTTTCTGTTGCGTCAAGTTTGCTGTTGCGTGACTAACACAAAATCGGAAGTATACCGAAGAGTAAAACAACCTTTATGGACAACACTTACTCAATGAGTTTAACATACATTTTCGTTTACAGCAGACTCTTTCGATCTGCTTGTCTAAAATTGGTGTTTGAAAGCACCTATAAACCAAGTCCCGTTGCCCTTTAAACCCTTAGATGTTGCTATTACTCGACCACAACCACGCCACAACTATGATATGGATGAGCCTTCACAGACTGTTTGAGAAATATTTTTTCTATCAGCCTGTTACAAACGTTAGTTAAGGAGCGATTCTTTCTTGGACTGTGTGAATGCAACTATCTAATTTTAAAAAAGTGTATCTTCATACAAAATCATTCCTTTAAAAAAATAAAAAAGTTATATCTTGCGTTACTTTAAAATGTTTTATTTTGAAACGCATGAACCGGAAGACGTATTGTATTAATTCTTAGAAACTTGACATTTCCTTTCTGTACACAGTAGCTAGCAACCGCGCACATCTTGTGCGTTACATCTCTTATTGAAATACTGTAATTGTCATTATTCTCGTGCTATTTAAAGATGAATACGGTTCTGTCGAGAGCTAACTCTTTGTTCGCCTTCTCCCTGAGCGTCATGGCGGCCTTAACTTTTGGCTGTTTCGTCACGACAGCGTTCAAAGACAGAAGAGTTCCTGCTGACATCCACGTCTCTAAAGTCATGCTGTAAGATGCTGTGTTTGTCATTATCATGTGTACAGATGTTAGCATTAACTATACTGTATTGTAGCTTTGTAACATGTATTACTATGCTGTAACGCCTTTAACGTTTTAATGCAGGAGAACAAGCAGCAGTTCAAAGGCTAACGTTACTGGTGCATGGTGCTTTTAGGTGCTACTGGTATATGAAGACCAGGAGCTTGCATGAGGGCCTGTAACCCTAACCCTCTTTCTGCTGGTCAAACGTCCCAGTTTGATATCTACTCTGCTTGAAACTCTGGTTGTAGGACTTTGAATTGCATACCTGACTACACTTTAAGCAGTCTGTATCGTTTTTAAACTGTGAATATAGAAAAGTCTTAAGTCTTAAACCAGACGTGTTTGTAAAGTAATGAAGCAGTTATGTGAGCTATTATTAGTAGCTGTTAAAATAAACTGCAATTAATTGTAACAGATGAACTGCATGTGTATATACGAAGATGTTGAAACTAATTGGAGCTAAACAATTAAATTACAAAGTGCATATAACAGAAGTTATTAAACTAATTGTTACTGATGGATGTGTATTAAACTATTACACATCCATTAGCTTCTTTCATTTTAGCATCTCCCAAATCACTCACCCTCAGTCACATTCTATTCTAAATGTATTCACCAACAGTTGCATTCCGTCATTCTTCTTGTAGTTTTAACTTACACTTGAGGTTGGAGGCATGTTTTCCTCAGATCTTTCACTCTTTCTGGTTTCTCCATCACGTCACTTCCTTCATCTGTCTTCTCTTTTCTGTTTGACAGGAAGAATGTTGATGACTTCACAGGACCCAGAGAGCGCAGTGATCTGGGTTTCCTCACCTGACCTCTCAGCTGATATCCTTTTAGAATACTGCTACTCAAAATGACATTTACTGTAGTGAAATAGATCTCATTTTAGTTACAGCCAGCAGCAGCCAGTGTCAGATGCTCTGTGGGGCAGTTCAGCACTTGTTTGCCAGGTGACTTGTTTGTCAAAATCTTAAAGGGTCTTCCTTTGTATTTGTGTCTAAGTGACTGATGGGAACAACAATCTATGAAATTGTTCCAGTATTAAGCAAAATTGCTTTAATTGGCTACAAGCTACAATGTAAGTTAATAGGGCTTTTGTCCAGCTTGTATTTACCATCACAAAAGTGTCTGACAAAATTATGGAAAGGATTTCTAAGGAGGTTGACCTTTCTGGTAAAGAGTAAGATCCTAAATGCTAAATTGCGTTTGCTAAACCCACCAGACTCCATGTAAATAAACAGTAATCTTAGCATGAATCCATGGCAGCAGTAAACTGTTCTCTACCTCACCCAAAGCATGTAGTTCCAAAACTAAAGCATAAAAGAGCATAACTTTCTATTGAAGAAACACAAAGAATGATGAAAGGAGTAACAAGCTATTTTTATGTTGCACTATCCATTTATTTTTTGATATTACTAAGACTCAAAACGTTATTATAAGAAACTTATTATAGCACCTTGATATTCCTGGATCACTGACACTATTATTTATATTTACTGTGTTTTGAAAAGCTGTGGACATGGAGACAAAAAAAGATTTTTTCCACCACCTCAATAAAGTGGAAATGAATTACATTTCATTTTTGCTGATCCAAGCATTAAAATACCCTTAAACTCAACCAGGGCCCCTGTTAATCCACAGTTTTCATCACTATCTTCTACAGAAGTCCCTAAGGAACAGCATCTTCTCTGTGTACTATAATAAGTTTACAGCTTTCTATTGTTAATATGGTCCCTGTGGTCCATATAACAGAAATAAATGTCTGTTTTCTTGTTCCTTAATGTTTTCTTACATTTGCAGCCAGTTTTTGACTGGAACGTTAAACAACTGTTTCTCTATCTGTCTGCTGAGTACAGCACAAAGAGCAATGTGAGTCGTAGTGAACACACACACACACACACACACACACACACACACACACACACATTGAGTAGCTAATAAACTTGTTTTTATGAGGATCAGGCGACAAAAAAAAAAAGGCACAAGTTCCAGGCTGGATAGAAAATCACCTGCAGAGGCTAGAAGGACCCGGAAAAGACCTCCGTAACCACTAACTTGTTAGCTTTTAGCTGCAATTTTTGGTAAATCTCTATCATTTATGGTTATTAAATGATTAAACTATGAATCAGAGGTGCCGTTTTTGCTCGTGGGCTATCGGGTTCAGAGGGTTAAGAACAAAAATGCCCCCCCCCCCCCAAAAAAAAATTTATGTTTAGTAGACTTGACAACTGTAAAGGTGCCTTCTTACACACACACACACACATCAATTAAAGACGAATATTATATAAATATTCTATATTATTCCACAATATCCAGTGTAAAATGTGCCAACATTCCAAAATGTACAATCTAGTAATATACACCCTGGCCACTTTATTAGGTACACCTATACAATATTGTGTGTGTTTGTGTGTCTCAGTCTCTGAACCAGGTGGTTCTGTGGGATAAGATTGTCCTTCGAGGTGAAAACACCAAATTGAACCTCAGAGACATGAAATCCAAGTACTTCTTCTTCGATGACGGGAATGGACTCAGGTGAGACACACACACTAGCGGTGCTAGATAAAATATTATGGTAAAGGGTTAGGGTGATCAAAAATCATGTCGGTTTAATTGCAAGACATTTTGACAGTTTGCAGACTACTTGGAGCACATCCCAGTGCTATTATTAGTATCATTGAGGTCCATAGGCCACTATATGGTTGAGCAAAGGCCATCGTCACCACAGGTGTATAGTTAATATCATTAGTAACACCTGTGCTGAGCTAGAACTGTTTGAGAAGGAGGGAGGGATAGACAGTATCTTAGACAGGCCCAACATGTTCATTTAATGATTATTAAACCTCTCAAGGCCCTTCTTTTATTAAAAAAACCACGAGTCCAATCGCTGTATCCAATCGCACGAGTCCTGCTCTTGTCACCAGAGAAAACCAAACGCATTGATGTGGTTTTTATGTTTGTGGTTTCAAATATATAAACGACACCGAGCAGGTTATGGACTACTATTTTTAGTCACTGTTCCATTATCTTTTACTGTGACTGTTACTGCCACTCTTCATTTCAACTCCAACTGACCCCGTCAGACACCGTCTACCAAGAGCCTGGGTCTGTCCCCGGTTTCTTCCTAAAAGGGAGTTTTCCCTTGCCACTGCACTGTTGCTTGCTCTGGAGGGAACTACTAGAACTGTTGGGTCCTTATAAATTATAGACTGTGGTCTTGCCCTACTCTATCTGTAAAGGATCTTGAGATAACACTTGTTATGAATTGATACTATAATTAAAACTGAATTAAATTGTTATAAAAAGGCATTTGGCACGTTCTGATGTGTTTTTTGCGTATGTGTTGGTAACGCTGCGAGACTAGTAGCAGGACAAAAAATGTGGCAGAAGATGGAGAATAAGGAATATGAAGTATGACAAATAATAGTCATTGTTCCGATGCACGCTGCTATAGCAGCCCATTAGCACACTAAATTATAAGTTAGCATCAAGTTAGCACCTTGACCAGCTACAACATGAAAATACTACCATGTCCAGTAATATAATGTTCAGTATTAGACTCACCTGAACCAGGAGAGTATATTAGTCCATATTCAAGGTAAAGTTCAAAATGATGTGCAATAATACTCAGGGCTGAATGTTCACCGATAATCCCATCCTAGCCAGGACTCTGACAGAGTCAGTGTTTGTACTCATAAGGTCGTCACCGACATGCCAGCAACCTGCCAACTCAATATTGTCCTATGGAGTTGTAGTTGAGTGTGAGTTGACAGCCATTCAGAGCAAACTAGTAGGTGTTTTCAGTTCTAATGGCAGGCAGCAAGTCCTCACCATCTATCATGTAGGGTGTTAGGAAACTGAAAAGCTTTGAGAGTTTGCAGCTGTTCTCTGATTGTGTTTTTGAAAATCCAAACTAAACCTAACACTCATATATAAAGGTCTGTCAACACGAGACAACACTTCTAGTAGTTTACCTCCAGGACCACGTGCCTTGGTTCAACTGTCTGGTGATCGTCCGGGATGGTTCATCCTTACCAGACTTGACAGTCTTCAGAAATCTGACAATACAATCTTGAGGCTATTCAATTCTAACAAACGGTTTGGAGATTTGGTCAGTCATTGGATAAAAACATAAACACTGCCAGATTAAATACAGAGTGCAATTTAGTGCTCGATCAAGTTGTGGCACTGACAGGAGACTAAATAAAAAAAGAATGGACATAATCTAAGCTACAGAGGCCGACATGTCTTTACTTTTTGTTAACAGTATGGTTCAGTTTTCAAAAACACTGGATTCTAGATTTCCTATTATGCAACTCAATGGTATCTTTCAGTAGAGCCTCCCTGTCTGACAAATGTCCGCATCTTTTCACCCCACACCTTCAGTTTGTCACACAGACTTAA
>JABXJD010001280.1:2500-10000 GCA_013375575.1 Percina caprodes
GATTTATCCGCTTTTATCTTTACATAATCATCCTTTAACGTATCATTCACTCATCCACGCGCCATTCACAACATCCCATAATAATAATAATAATAATAATAATAATAATAATAATAATAATAATAATAATAATAATACCCTGATACCATGCAGGAAGCAGCGCAGCCTTCACGCCGTGTTCATTCACACAATATCCTACAAATGCGATTAAATTACAGAATATATTATTATATTATAATATATTATGAGTTCATGTTCTTATAATTTAGCAGCATTCTGTGTAATAATAATATAATAATATAATAATATAATAATAATCCGTGATAACATCAGCTGTTAATTATGTCACATCCTTAAATTGGGTTTTTTAAATGTTTTTATAAAGAAAACACGTTTTATTATTTAAATGTTAATAATATAAAAGTCTGCTGCGTTTACAAACTGTTTATGTAGAGAAAGTGTCTGTTACTGTGTGTGTGTGTGTGTTACTGTATGCTATGTGTGTGTGTGTGTGTGTGTGTGTGTGTGTGAGTGTGTTACTGTATGTGTGTGTATGTGTGTTACTGTTACTGTGTGTGTGTGTTACTGTATGTGTGTTTGTGTGTTTGTGTGTGTGTGTGTGTTACTGTATGTGTGTTTGTGTGTGTGTGTGTTACTGTATGTGTGTTTGTGTGTGTGTGTGTGTTACTGTATGTGTGTGTTACTTTATGTGTGTTTGTGTGTTTGTGTGAGTGTGTGTGTGAGTGTGTGTGTGTTACTGTATGTGTGTTTGTGTGTGTGTGTGTGTGTGTTACTGTATGTGTGTGTTACTTTATGTGTGTTTGTGTGTTTGTGTGAGTGTGAGTGTGTGTGTGTGTGTTACTGTATGTGTGTGTTACTTTATGTGTGTTTGTGTGTGTTACTGTATGTGTGTGAGTGTGTGTGTGTGTGTTTCTGCTGCAACCCAGGTGTCAGTCTGTTATCTCTGTGTCACTGCACCTGTGTATGTGTGAATGAATGTGTGTGTGTCTGTATGACTGTGTGTGTGTGTGTGTGTGTGTATGACCGTGTCTGTGTGTGTGTGAGAGAGTGTGTGTGTCTGTGTGTGTGTGTGTGTGTGTGTGTGTGTATTATAAGTGTACTAACCTTTTCACTCCAGTAAGAGATCTGAGAGCTGTTGTTATTATAATAATTATATTATGTGTTGTTGTTGTTATTGGTGTTGTTGACGTTGTTGGTGTTGTTGACGTTGATGTTGTTGTTGACGTTGTTGGTGTTGTTGATGTTGACGTTGTTGGTGTTGTTGTTAACGTTGTTGTTGACGTTGTTGGTGTTGTTGTTGACGTTGTTGGTGTTGTTGGTGTTGTTGTTGTTGACGTTGTTGTTGTTGGTGTTGTTGACGTTGTTGGTGTTGTTGATGTTGTTGTTGTTGACGTTGTTGTTGTTGGTGTTGTTTACGTTGTTGGTGTTGATGTTGTTGGTGTTGTTGACATTGTCGTTGTTGTTGACGTTGTTGGTGTTGTTGTTGTTGACGTTGTTGTTGTTGATGTTGTTTTTGTTGACGTTGTTGTTGATGTT
This sequence comes from Percina caprodes, assembly GCA_013375575.1. Lineage (NCBI taxonomy): Eukaryota > Metazoa > Chordata > Actinopteri > Perciformes > Percidae > Percina > Percina caprodes. The sequence continues at coordinate 4,058 of JABXJD010001280.1, forward strand.
GTTGTTGACGTTGTTGGTGTTGTTGTTGTTGACGTTGTTGTTGATGTTGTTGTTGTTGACGTTGTTGTTGTTGTTGTTGTTGTTGTTGACGTTGTTGTTGTTGGTGTTCCAGGGCGTGCAGGACTCGGGGCCGCCGGCCCTCCAGCAGCCGGAGAAGGTCGGCTGGATCAGGAAGTTCTGCGGCCGCGGGATCTTCAGGGAGCTGTGGAGGAGCCGCTACGTGGTCCTGAGGGGGGACGGGGTCCTCTACATCTCAGACAAGGAGGCAGGACACACACACACACACAGACACACACACACACACACACACACACACATACAGAGACACACACACACACACACACACACACATACAGACTTTAAAGGCCTGTATGTAAACAATGTGAGGAAGTAATCAAGTGTTTTGTGCGTCTGTGTTGTTCGTCTGTGTTGTGTCCCTGTTTTGTGCGTTGTGTGTCTGTGTTGTGTCCCTGTGTTGTGTTGTGTGTCTGTGTGTGTTTTGTGCGTCTGTGTCCCTGTGTTGTGACCCTGTGTTGTGCGTCTGTGTCCCTGTGTTGTGTCCCTGTGTTGTGTTGTGCGTCTGTGTGTGTTGTGCGTCTGTGTCCCTGTGTTGTGTCCCTGTGTTGTGCGTCTGTGTCTGTGTTGTGTCCCTGTGTGTGTGTTGTGTCCCTGTGTCTGTGTTGTGTGTCTGTGTGTGTGTTGTGCGTCTGTCCCTGTGTGTGTGTTGTGTGTCTGTGTGTGTGTTGTGTGTCTGTGTGTGTTTTGTGCATCTGTTTCCCTGTGTTGTGACCCTGTGTTGTGACCCTGTGTTGTGTGTTGTGTGTCTGCAGGTGAGAGAGGGGGGGCAGGAGGTCTACGACCTGGTCCACTACGAGCGTTCGGAGGAGCTTCGTAAACCGAAGAGTCGCAGCAAGAAGAACCACAGCCGCTTCACGCTGCTGCGCCGCCGGTCGCCAGGCAACGCCGTGAGTCACCCGTCGCCACGGAAACAACCACCTCCCTTTCCTCCTAACTTCCCCATTTTCCCGTCTTTCCTTCCTTTCTTCCGCCCTTTTATCTGCCCTCCATCTTTCTTTTCTTTTCTACTTCCTCTCCCCTCTTCCCTGTCGCCGTGACGACCGCTGACCCACTTTCCCCCCCCAATCCATCCCATAATAGTTGAGACATTTGAGTGAAGAAGTGATTCTTCGGTTCTTCATCCTCGCGATTACTCTGACCCGCCAGACTCACACAGACGCGTCATTGGTGGAGTTCCTCCCACATCCGTCTCAGGATTGGTGGATCAGAGTTCACATGCCCCGCCCCCGCTCTACGATTGGCCGAGCAGAGTCACGCCTCTGAAAAGGGCTTAATCCCAGAATCCCATTAGTCAGAGTAATCCCCTCTGGATGGATGGATGGATGGATGGATGGAGGGATGGAGGGATAGATAGATAGATAGATAGATAGATAGATAGATAGATAGATAGATAGATAGATAGATAGATAGATAGATGGATGGATGGATGGATGGAGGGATGGAGGGATGGAGGGAGGGATAGATAGATAGATAGATAGATAGATAGATAGATAGATAGAGGGATAGAGGGATGGATGGAGGGATAGATAGATAGATAGATAGATAGATAGATAGATAGATGGATGGATGGATGGATGGAGGGATGGAGGGATAGATAGAGGGATAGAGGGATAGATAGATAGATAGATAGATAGATAGATAGATAGATAGATAGATAGATAGATAGATAGATAGAGGGATAGAGGGATGGATGGAGGGATAGATAGATAGATAGATAGATAGAGAGATAGAGGGATAGAGGGATGGATGGATGGATGGATAGATGGATGGATGGATGGATAGATGGATAGAGAGATAGAGGGATGGAGGGATGGATGGAGGGATGGATAGATAGATGGATGGATGGATGGATAGATAGATAGATAGATAGATAGATAGATAGAGGGATAGAGGGAAAGATGGATAGATAGATAGATAGATAGATAGATAGATAGAGGGATAGAGGGAAAGATGGATAGATAGATAGATGGATGGATAGAGGGATGGATAGATGGATGGATAGATGGATCCAACATGGCGTCCGTGATGGTTTCGTCTCTTCCAGGTTCCTAACCTCGTGTTCCTGGCCGTGAGTCCGGAGGAGAAGGAGTCCTGGGTGACGGCCCTCAACGCCGCCATCATCAGAGCCAGGAACCGCATCCTGGACGAGGTACGCTGACCCGGGGGGGGGGGCAGATTTAACCCTTATTACCCCCTTTCTTATTATTGTTGTTGTTATTGTTTTCCTGCACTTTTTCAACATTTTTATTGTTTTTCGCCGTCATTTTTGTCACTTATCACGCGTTCTTTTACCATTTTTTTTAAATGCGTGTTGTTCTACGTTATTATTTTACACATTTTGGTTGATAGAAACCCAAATTTCTGATATAGAAACTTTTAGAAAATGGGTCAAATTAGACCCAAGGTCAACAGGAGGGTTAAAGGTCGATTTACCGATCCCTGTCCTGTCCCTCGTGTCTGTGTCAGGTGACCATCGAGGAGGACGGCGCCCTGGTCCACCCCACCAGAGACCGGGCAAAGATCCCCCCCGGCCGCCGGCTGCCGACCCGAGGACACCTCCTGGCCGTGGTAGAGGGATCTGTTTTTATCCTTCTCCAAGTTCTGTTGTTGCCGTGACAACCTCATATTATTATTCCAAGTGTGTGTCGACATTATGGGATGGATCCCTACAGAGATAGACCTTTTAGTTAAAGAGGAAGATCCTTTTAGTTTAACATGAAACAGAAATCACCATCACCAAACCCACCAGACTCCATGTAAATAATCACTACTTTTAGCGTGTATAGAGCAGCATATCTCCACCAGACTCCATGTTAATAATCACTACTTTTAGCGTGTATAGAGCAGCATATCTCCACCAGACTCCATGTAAATAATCACTACTTTTAGTGTGTATAGAGCAGCATATCTCCACCAGACTCCATGTAAATAATCACTACTTTTAGTGTGTATAGAGCAGCATATCTCCACCAGACTCCATGTAAATAATCACTACTTTTAGCGTGTATAGAGCAGCATATCTCCACCAGACTCCATGTAAATAATCACTACTTTTAGTGTGTATAGAGCAGCATATCTCCACCAGACTCCATGTAAATAATCACTACTTTTAGCGTGTATAGAGCAGCATATCTCCACCAGACTCCATGTAAATAATCACTACTTTTAGCGTGTATAGAGCAGCATATCTCCACCAGACTCCATGTAAATAATCACTACTTTTAGCGTGTATAGAGCAGCATATCTCCACCAGACTCCATGTAAATAATCACTACTTTTAGTGTGTATAGAGCAGCATATCTCCACCAGACTCCATGTAAATAATCACTACTTTTAGTGTGTATAGAGCAGCATATCTCCACCAGACTCCATGTAAATAATCACTACTTTTAGTGTGTATAGAGCAGCATATCTCCACCAAACTCCATGTGACACAAAAACCTCAGAACAGGGTCCAGGTTACCATAGTTACAACATTATTAACGTCATCACCCCCCCAGGCGTCGACGTCTTCCCACGGCATGCTGACCCTGGACCTGGTCGCCGAGGAGGACGATGGCGACCCGCGGGAATCCTCCTGGGAGGACTTCCTGCTGCGGGGGGGTTCGTGTGGACAGGTGGCGGCGGTCGGGTCTTCGGGGGTCGGAGGTCGTCAGCGAGCCGGCACCGACGTGTCGAAGCTGCGGGCGGCGTCCAAGGAGCCCAAGGTGAAGACCAGCAGTCTGCCCAGGGGAAGTGAGCTGTCCTGGGGGAGACAGTCACACCTGGAGGCCCCCAAGGGCCACAAAATCCAGCAGGTAATAGAAAATGCCTAGCGGGACATGGTGCTCATGGGAAATGTAGGATTAGTACTAAAACACAGAGAAGGAGACAAGGAAGTAAAATATATATAAAAATATAAAATATAGACGATGTTTTCTTTCAGTCCCAAACGCCGCCGGCGGGGACGAGGACCAGAGGGACGGGACGGAGTCGCTGCGCCTCCATGGACGAAGTCCTGTCCTCCAGGTACACACACACACACACACACACACATGCACACACACACACACACACTAGATAATATATACAATAGTCATTGTAAGCACTTGCAATCTTACACAAACTATCACAACACCCCCATGTTGACCCCCATGTTGACCCCCAGAGAGAACTTGCTATCTGACTCTAACGTGTATTATTTGATAATCGCGTACTGTACCTTTAAGGTTGAAGTCCAACTGTTTTCTTCTTCTCTGACTTTCCCGTCCCCCCCGTCCCCCCCGTCCCCCCTGTCCCCCCCACAAAGACCGGCGATTATTCGCTCCGAGTTTCGCTCTGCTCTGCGGCGCTGCCCGACCGAGGAGGAGGCGTGGGGGGGCGGGGCCCCGGTGCAGCCGGGGGGGGGCGGGGCCCCGGTGCAGCTGCAGAGCCTCATCGCCCAAAGGATGCAGAGAGCCCAGGAGCTGCTGGAGGAGATGAGACTGCAGGTAACGCTTAAAGGGCCACTACGGGAGGGGCCCCTAGAGCTGAGGATGTAGGGAGGGGCCCCTAGAGCTGAGGATGTGGGGAGGGGCCCCTAGAGCTATGGATGTGGGGAGGGGCCCCTAGAGCTGTGGATGTGGGGAGGGGCCCTAGAGCTGTGGATGTGGGGAGGGGCCCCCTAGAGCTATGGATGTGGGAGGGCCCCTAGAGCTGTGGATGTGGGAGGGGCCCTAGAGCTGTGGATGTGGGGAGGGGCCCCTAGAGCTGTGGATGTGGGGAGGGGCCCCTAGAGCTGTGGATGTGGGGAGGGGCCCCTAGAGCTATGGATGTGGGGAGGGGCCCCTAGAGCTGAGGATGTAGGGAGGGGCCCCTAGAGCTGAGGATGTGGGGAGGGGCCCCTAGAGCTGTGGATGTAGGGAGGGGCCCCTAGAGCTGAGGATGTGGGGAGGGGCCCCTAGAGCTGTGGATGTGGGGAGGGGCCCCTAGAGCTATGGATGTGGGGAGGGGCCCCTAGAGCTGTGGATGTGGGGAGGGGCCCCTAAAGCTGTGGATGTGGGGAGGGGCCCCTAGAGCTGAGGATGTGGGGAGGGGCCCCTAGAGCTGTGGATGTGGGGAGGGGCCCCTAGAGCATTGTGGGAAGGGGCCCTTAGAGCTGAGGATGCGGGGAGGGGCCCCTAGAGCTGTGGATGTGGGGAGGGGCCCCTAGATCTATGGATGTACGGAGGGGCCCCTAAAGCTGTGGATGTGGGGAGGGGCCCCTAGAGCTGAGGATGTGGGGAGGGGCCCCTAGAGCTTTGGATGTGGGGAGGGGCCCCTAGAGCTGTGGATGTGGGGAGGGGCCCTTAGAGCATTGTGGGGAGGGGCCATTAGAGCTGAGGATGTTGGGAGGGGCCCCCAGAGCTGAGGCTGTAGGGAGGGGCCCTTAGAGCTGTGGATGGGGGGCCAAATTCTCTGGGCGGGCAAAGCAGAGAAGGGGGAGGTAACCTTGCCCCTTATGACATCAGAAGGAGCAAGATTCCAGATCGGGATATAACTCAGAAGAATGTGTGTTACATTACAGGAGTTGCAGAAGGCCCCGTACCTGAAGGGCATCGACTCTCCTCGGCTCCACCACCTCAGGGGCCCCGAGTCTCCGCACGCCAGGTAAAGTCTCTTTATATAGACCTTAGTGGTCCCCTAATACTGTATCTGAAGTCTCTTTTATATAGACCTTAGTGGTCCCCTAATACTGTATCTGAAGTCTCTTTTATATAGACCTTAGTGGTCCCTAATACTGTATCTGAAGTCTCTTTATATAGACCTTAGTGGTCCCTAATACTGTATCTGAAGTCTCTTTATATAGACCTTAGTGGTCCCTAATACTGTATCTGAAGTCTCTTTTATATAGACCTTAGTGGTCCC
>JABXJD010001280.1:35000-50000 GCA_013375575.1 Percina caprodes
CACTGAGACAGTAATCTGTTTCACTTTAAAGCCTCGCGCCATTTTGATTCTCCATAACACCGACAATTCTCCCGTTAACGGTACTACACGGTAATCACGTTACAGTCCCGGACCGCAACGTAACGCGGTTATTTCTGGCTTCTTCAAACAGCCGTGTTATGGAGATATTCGTCGACATCAATACCCAAAAAAAAAAAAAAACCCGTCCGCTAATCCGCTTTGCGTGCCGTTAAATCGGTAACGCGTTACTTCCGAGCTCGTCACCTCGCTCCCCCACTCAAAATGTCTCTGTGACCGCCCTCAGTGCGCCCCGCGACCGCGGAACAGCACGGTCGCACGCGGAAAATGTCGACAAAAACCTTAAAAAAAGACGTTAAATAGACTCCTAAACCGATTTTAACGACGATAACGTTGACGTAGCGTCCAGTTACCGGGTGTTTCCGTCGAAGTTTAAGCCGTTGTGGACTTAAAATGTCCGCTCGGCTGTTCGCAGAACGACCGTTGAAGCACCAACCGTTGGTTCACGCGCAGCGAGCTCCGAAATCACCCCGACCACACTAACCTAACTACCCGGATGTTAAGCACTAATTCTCCGGTATTGTCGTGTCGTTTTCTCCGTTTAAAACTCTTCAGGGCAACCGGTGATTAAAAGTTAAACTTGCCAGTCGTTAGGACTTTTTTTTAGGTTAATTTAACGGTTTAACGGGGTTAGTGCTTCGGTGTCTGGGCTGCCTAGCGATAAGAACCGTGAATTTAAGCGGTTTGATGGTGTGACTTGTGTCCGCGGAGCCACCCTGAGATGCGGGATCTAACCGGAGAGGAGGAGGGGGACGGACGGAGCCGCGGAGATGCTCCCACATCCGTCCGGGGATCTGAGCCGGCAGTTGATCCAACTATAAACGGATCGCTAAGAGGTTTAACAGACCGAAGGAAGCCGTTAAGCGGACCCGTATGTGGGGACCCGTAAGCGGGGAAACAAGCAGCCCGGCTCTGGTCGTGTCGCACATCACCTCCCGGTGGCTATTTCAGGACGTTTTAAAATGTTAATACGATAAAAAGCCGCTCACCTCCGCCGCGCTCCGGTTCCGCAGCTCCAGAGTGATTCTTTTCTTCATGTCCATGTTGAGTTTTCTGGTCTGGGGGGTTAAATTTAAAAGAAAAGCGGCGAACAGTTGACGGAGGTCCCGGGGATCAGCGCGGTAGCTGCTCTCCTCTGATGGCCACAGTTTGCCTACTGATCCTCCATGATACCTCGCGCCCTACCCCCTCCCCCTCGGCCCCGCCCCCCGCTGCACAGGGTTGGCCGGACGCCCCTCCGCCGTCTCTGATTGGACGGTGTACACGTCATTAAAGGCTGATCGGCCATAATCCACGCGCTGGGCGGGAACATATCGAAATATAGCCAGTGGCCGCCTGCAAAAGCCTCATGGGAGATGTAGTTCAGGAAATAAATCGTTATTTATACGTTATATTTAATATATATTATATTTTATATATATATATTTATGTATATATAGTACATATACATATATATATGTATTTTGTATATATAAATTAAATATATTATATATAATATTAAATACTCAGTTATTGTATACATGTAAAAGACATACAGAAAGGTGAGGAAATAAACAAACAATGTACGTCAAGTGTGGAAAGTAATTAAGTACTTATACTCAAGTACTGTACAAAAATGAGGTACTTTACGTACTTGAAGTATTTCCACATCGCAATAAAATACTTTGTTCTACATTACTACATTTATTTAATTTCCACTTTTCAGGCACTTTTAGTATATTTGTAATAACGATGAAATGAACTGTGTAATAAATGTACTCATGTTTTAATTTATTTTTATTTAAATAATTTTATAACTAAATATTTAATTAAATAATTTATTTAAATTCTGTTATTTAAATGTCTCCACGTATGTAATGTTGTTTGCAATGTCACGAAGTTTATAAAAATAAATTAGTAAAATGGTTGATTTTTTAAAGAAAAAAATAAACTCACCAGTTTATTGCCCTAATAATAAAAAATGCGTGTATAGAGCAGCATATCTCCACCAGACAGAGTGATTATTTACATGGAGTCTGGTGGAGATATGCTGCTCTATACACGCTAAAAGTAGTGATTATTTACATGGAGTCTGGTGGAGATATGCTGCTCTATACACGCTAAAAGTAGTGATTATTAACATGGAGTCTGGTGGAGATATGCTGCTCTATACACACTAAAAGTAGTGATTATTAACATGGAGTCTGGTGGAGATATGCTGCTCTATACACACTAAAAGTAGTGATTATTTACATGGAGTCTAGTGGAGATATGCTGCTCTATACATGCTAAAAGTAGTGATTATTTACATGGAGTCTGGTGGAGATATGCTGCTCTATACACACTAAAAGTAGTGATTATTAACATGGAGTCTGGTGGAGATATGCTGCTCTATACACACTAAAAGTAGTGATTATTTACATGGAGTCTAGTGGAGATATGCTGCTCTATACATGCTAAAAGTAGTGATTATTTACATGGAGTCTGGTGGAGATATGCTGCTCTATACATGCTAAAAGTAGTGATTATTTACATGGAGTCTGGTGGGGTTGGTGATGGTGATTTCGTGGCAGAAACAGGCTCCACGTCGCTGTGTGAAAGCATCACAAAACACAACTGAGATGTTACAAAAGACAAGTGTTTATATTTCAGATTACCAATACAGGCAGCCATCATTATCACGGTGAAGCATTCAGGTACAGTTAAAAAAATACAACTTTATATGTACATAGAAAAAGGTCGGCTTGGCTGAGCTTATAAAAATAACTATCGCACTCAACTCAAAGGAATCGTGGATCAGAGACAGGAAGGAGCACGGAGGCGATAACGTTGATAGGTAGTAATCAATAAATGCTTCCCAACAGGGCTGAGCCGGGACAGAAAACACAAAATAACCAGGCCGAGAGAGGACCCTGAAGGCCCCGCAGACAGATGTCAGCTTCATGTCCTGGAGGAGAGATCTGTAACCTCGCTGGGCTGCAACTGACCGCTAAATCCATCATACACTACCTGGGTGTGGGTTTCTCTGTGTGTGTGTGTGTGTGTTTATGTGTGTGTGTCTCTCTGTGTGTCTTTTTCTCTGTGTGTGTGTGTGTTTGTGTTTATGTGTGTGTCTCTCTGTGTGTCTTTTTCTCTGTGTGTGTGTGTGTGTTTCTGTGTGTATGTCTCTGTGTGTGTGTGTGTTTGTCTCTGTGTGTGTGTTTCTGTGCGTGTTTCTGTGTGTGTGTGTGTGTGTTTCTGTGCGTGTGTTTGTGTATCTATTTGAAATAATAATAATAATAATAATAATAATCATCATCATCATCATGATTACCGAGCAAATCCAAAGGTTTTCCGCGATGAGTCCATCGGGGAGTAAAAGGTTTTTCTTCAGACATTAATCGGCCGGTTGAGACGCAACGTCACAGGTCGTCGCTATGGAAACTACGTAAAATCTCGAACACGCGCTGGTTGATGACATCACATCCAGAAAACAAAACATCGGAAACTAACGTGAAAAAAGGAAAAGCAACACGACATCGTGACTTCACGAAGCCGAGCAGCGTGGAGCTGTCCGCGTGTCGAGGGACACGGGGGACATGGGACATGGGGACACAAGGGAAAGGGGACACAGGAGAAACGGAGGAAATGGGGGACACGAGGGAAACGGGACAAGGGGGACACGAGGGAAACGGGACACAGGAGAAACGGAGGAAATGGGGGACACGAAGGAAACGGGACACGGGGGACACGAGGGAAACGGGAGAAACGGAGGAAATGGGACATGGGGGACACGAGGGAAACGGGACACAGGAGAAACGGAGGAAATGGGGGACACGAGGGAAACGGGACAAGGGGGACACGAGGGAAACGGGACACAGGAGAAACGGAGGAAATGGGGGACACGAGGGAAACGGGAGAAACGGGACATGGGGGACACAAGGGAAACGGGACACAGGAGAAACGGAGGAAATGGGAAACGGGACACACTGATAGCACAGCTGATCTTCTGTCTTATTTGTCGGTTTTCTGGCTTCCCCCTCAAAGGACAAAAGTCCTTTGAGGGGGAAGCCATTTTGTGTCCCTATCTGCTGTCTTTGAAGAGGAACATACTTTAACCCCAACGGCATTACGATCTGTCTTGTGTCTCCCTCTCTTGTTGTTGTCCTTTTGGGGACGCCATCTTGTGTCTCCCTCTCTTGTTGTTGTCCTTTTGGGGACGCCATCTTGTGTCTCTCTGAATGTAATCGGCAGTCTTCTGTAGTTAATCATCTTGCTGTTTTTCCGAACGCCATTTTGTTTCTCATGTGCTGTCTTATTGAGGAACATGCATTAAATCTCCCCCACTACAATCTGCCCCCCCCCGTTAGGAGCTAACCTCCGTCGTCTCTCCGCCCGTCTCCACCAGCGTGACCTGCCCCTCCTCCCCCTCCATGATGATGCCCCCGTCCTGCAGCACCACCATGTCGCCCTCCTCCACCATGGCCGCCGCCTCCTTCCGCCTCGCCCCGCCCACCACCTCGTCGGGGCTGGTGGCGTTGCCCGCGGCGACGGCGGTGTTGTTGGTCTGGCTCTGGGACATGGCCTCCAGCTTGATGCGGTACTGCTCCGCCTCCTGCTCCTTACGCAGCAGCTGCGTCCGGTACTCCTGCGCCTTCCTGTTGGCCTCCAGCAGCTGGCGCTGCAGCAGCTCCTGCACCACCACCACCACAACAACAACAACAACAACAACCAGTCAACAACAATCACAACAACCAGTCAACAACAACCACAACAACCAGTCAACAACAATCAGACAACAACAACCAGTCAACAACAACAACCAGTCAACATCAGACAACAACAACCAGCCAACAACAACCAGCCAACAACAACCAGCCAACAACAACAATCAGTCAACAACAATCAGTCAACAACAATCAGTCAACAACAATCAGTCAACAACAATCAGACAAGAACAACAATCAGTCAACAACAATCAGTCAACAACAATCAGTCAACAACAATCAGTCAACAACAATCAGTCAACAACAACAATCAGTCAACAACAACAATCAGTCAACAACAACAATCAGTCAACAACAACAATCAGTCAACAACAATCAGACAAGAACAACAACCAGCCAACAACAATCAGACAACAACAACAACCAGTCAACAGTTTTTCAGAGAACACACACACACACACACACACACACACACACACACAGTGTCCTACCGTCTCTCCTGTGTCGTTGTGGTTGTTTGTCGCCTCCAGCTTCCTCTTCCTGGAGGGCGGAGCCTGAGGCTCCTCCGTCACCACCTCCTCCGTCACGGTGTTCGCCGGCACCGCCAACACTGAGACACACACACACAATTTATTGAGCTACAGGCTCAGCACGCTGCTGGCAGTTACCATGGTAACGTTAGTAGCTTTAGTCTCAGAGAACGAGACGTTGTGACTGATAAGAACCAATCAGGAGGAGAGCAGGGGGAATGAGAGGGGGAAACACCTGAGCAGGGGGAATGAGAGGGGTAACACCAGAGCAAGCGGAATGGGAGGGGGAACACCAGAGCAGGGGGAATGAGAGGGGGAAACAAACACCAGAGCAGGGGGAATGAGGGGGGGAAACAAACACCAGAGCAGGGGGAATGAGGGGGGGAAGGAGAACAGGGGGAATGAAGGGGGGGGGAGGAGAACATGGGGAATGAGGGGGGGAAGGAGAACAGGGGGAATGAGGGGAAGGAGAGCAGGGGAATGAGGGGGGGGGAAGGAGAGCAGGGGAATGAGGGGTCATACTCTGCTGTCCGTGCTGCATGGTGACAAAGAACGGCGGCGCCATCCCTCCTGTGGTCTGCAGGTTGCCGTGCTGGTCGGTTACTATGGTGATGACCCTCTGACCCCCTCGTTGACGACGGCGTGCTGGATGTTGGAGTCCAGAGTGTGGCCATCGCCTCCTCGGAGTCGCCTGAAACACAACGACGCACAAACATGACAGGAAACATGCTACTTACTGTGTGTGTGTGTGTGTGTGTGTGTGTGTGTACCTGCGTTGGCCTTGTTCAGCAGCTCTGCCAGGTTGACCCCCCCCCACCGTGTGTGTGTGTGTGTTTGTGTGTACCTGCGTTGGCCTTGTTCAGCAGCTCTGCCAGGTTGACCCCCCCGTGTGTGTGTGTGTGTGTACCTGCGTTGGCCTTGTTCAGCAGCTCTGCCAGGTTGACCACCCCCCGTGTGTGTGTGTGTGTGTGTGTACCTGCGTTGGCCTTGTTCAGCAGCTCTGCCAGGTTGACCACCCCCTGTGTGTGTGTGTGTGTGTGTACCTGCGTTGGCCTTGTTCAGCAGCTCTGCCAGGTTGACCACCCCCCCCTGTGTGTGTGTGTGTGTGTGTGTGTGTGTGTGTACCTGCGTTGGCCTTGTTCAGCAGCTCTGCCAGGTTGACCACCCCCTGTGTGTGTGTGTGTGTGTACCTGCGTTGGCCTTGTTCAGCAGCTCTGCCAGGTTGACCCCCTGTGTGTGTGTGTGTGTGTGTGTGTGTGTGTACCTGCGTTGGCCTTGTTCAGCAGCTCTGCCAGGTTGACCCCCTGTGTGTGTGTGTGTGTGTGTGTGTGTGTGTGTACCTGCGTTGGCCTTGTTCAGCAGCTCTGCCAGGTTGACCCCCTGTGTGTGTGTGTGTGTGTGTGTGCGTTGGCCTTGTTCAGCAGCTCTGCCAGGTTGACCACCCCCCCCTGGATCGAGGGGATTCCCTGGATGATGAACTGCGGCTGGTTGGCGGCGCCGCCCGTCTCCACGCTCACCTGGTTCATGTTCACCTGGTTCATGTTCACCTGGTTCTGCATGCCCTCCTGCGCACACACACACACACACACACACACACACACACACACACACACACACACACACACACACACACACACACACACACACACACACACACACACACACACACACACACACACACACACACACACACACACACACACACACACACACACACACACACACACACACACACACACACACACACACACACACACACACACACACACACACACACACAGGGTATGGTTCAGGTAACCATGACGACCCAATGCTCAGGCAGAAAGCGCCAAAACAAAAAAGCAATTTTGTGTGTGTTTGTGTTTTAGGACAGACAGACATAGAGAGAGAGACATAGAGACAGACAGACATAGAGAGAGAGACAGAGAGACAGACAGACATAGAGAGAGAGACCAACAGACAAACAGAGACAGACAGACAGAGAGAGAGACATAGAGACAGACAGACAGAGAGACAGACAGACAGACAGACAGACAGACAGAGAGAGAGACAGAGAGACAGACAAACAGAGACAGACAGACAGACAGAGAGACAGACAAACAGACAAACAGAGACAGACAGACAGAGAGAGAGAGACAGACAGACAGACATAGAGAGAGACAGACAGACAGACAGACAGACAGACAAACAGAGACAGACAGACAGACAGACAGAGAGAGAGAGACAGACAGACAAACAGAGAGAGACAGACAGAGAGAGAGACATAGAGACAGACAGACAGAGAGACAGACAAACAGAGACAGACAGTCAGACATAGAGAGAGACAGACAGACAGAGAGACAGACCGATAGACAGACAGACAGATAGACAGAAAGAGGGACAGAGAGACAGACAGACATAGAGAGACAGACAGACAGAGAGACAGACAGGCGTCTCACCTGCAGCAGCAGCATCAGCTCCGTGCTCTGGATGTCGGCGGCGATGTCAAACGGCGACTTGTCGAACTTGCTGAGCGCGTGCACGTCGGCGCCGTGCTTGATGAGCGTCTCGGCGACGCCGTGGTGACCGTGCTGCGCCGCCCAGTGCAGCGCCGTCATCTTCAGCATGTCTTTGGCGTTGATGTCCGCGCCGCTCTGAAGGGAAAACGCCGTTAGAGACGGAGACGCCGTTAGAGACGGAGACGCCGTTAGAGACGGAGACGCCGTTAGAGACGGAGACGCCTCGCGGGATTGGTGAAGTGAACTGAGTAATATCAGGTCGACCGATATATGGACCGATACACCATTTTCCCCGCTCTCATTCCCCCTGCTCTCATTCCCCCTGCTCCCATTCCCCCCGCTCTCATTCCCCCTGCTCTGGCGTTTGTTCCCCCCTCTCATTCCCCCTGCTCTGGCGTTTGTTCCCCCCTCTCATTCCCCCTGCTCTGGCGTTTGTTCCCCCCTCTCATTCCCCATGCTCTGGCGTTTGTTCCCCCCTCTCATTCCCCATGCTCTGGCGTTTGTTCCCCCCTCTCAGGCGTTTGTTCCCCCCTCTCATTCCCCTGCTCTGGCGTTTGTTCCCCCCTCTCATTCCCCTGCTCTGGCGTTTCCTGTTAAGAGGAGACTGCACCAATCAGGCCTTCATGGTCCAATAGCAGCTAGGAAACCACAGCTAAGGAGAGGAAACAAGGCTAGGAAACCACGGCTGAGAGGAGGAAACAAGGCTAGGAAACCACGGCTGAGAGGAGGAAACAAACCTAGGAAACCACGGCTGAGAGGAGGAAACAAGGCTAGGAAACCACGGCTGAGAGGAGGAAACAAGGCTAGGAAACCACGGCTGAGAGGAGAAAACAAGGCTAGGAAACCACAGCTAAGGAGAGGAAACAAGGCTAGGAAACCACGGCTGAGAGGAGGAAACAAGGCTAGGAAACCACGGCTGAGAGGAGGAAACAAGCCTAGGAAACCACGGCTGAGAGGAGGAAACAAGGCTAGGAAACCACGGCTAAGGAGAGGAAACAAGGCTAGGAAACCACGGCTAAGGAGAGGAAACAAGCCTAGGAAACCACGGCTAAGGAGAGGAAACAAGACTAGGAAACCACGGCAAAGGAGAGGAAACACACCTAGGAAACCACAGCTAAGGAGAGGAAACAAGGCTAGGAAACCACGGCTGAGAGGAGGAAACAAGGCTAGGAAACCACAGCTAAGGAGAGGAAACAAGGCCAGGAAACCACTAAGGAGAGGAAACAAGGCTTGGAAAGCACGCCTAAGGAGAGGAAACAAGCCTAGGAAACCACAGCTAAGGAGAGGAAACAAGCCTAGGAAACCACGGCTAAGGAGAGGAAACAAGCCTAGGAAACTACAGCTAAGGAGAGGAAACAAGCCTAGGAAACCACAGCTAAGGAGAGGAAACAAGCCTAGGAAACCACGGCTAAGGAGAGGAAACAAGCCTAGGAAACTACAGCTAAGGAGAGGAAACAAGCCTAGGAAACCACAGCTAAGGAGAGGAAACAAGCCTAGGAAACCACGGCTAAGGAGAGGAAACAAGCCTAGGAAACCACAGCTAATTTGCTGGTGACACTGTTGGGGATTTACTCCAAATTGAAGGCCTCCTGAACCAGCATGGCTACCACACACACACACACACACACACACACACACACAGGTACAGATTGATTACAGTTTGACTTCCTGTCAGCTGATGGCATCCATCCAGCTGATTGGTCCTCACCCTGACGAGCAGCTCCACTATGACGGCGTGTCCCTCGGCGGCGGCCATGTGCAGCGGCGTCCGGTCCACCTTGGTGCGGGCGTCCCTGCTGACGCCGGCCCGCAGCAGCACGTCGGCCGTGGAGTAATGGCCGTGCTGGGCGGCGAGATGCAGGGGGGACGTCCCCAACTACAGGACACACACAGAGACACGTCTTTACACACAGAGACGCACACAGAGACACGTCTTTACACACAGAGACACACACAGAGACACACACAGAGACACGTCTTTACACACAGAGACACACACAGAGACACGTCTTTACACACAGAGACACACACAGAGACACGTCTTTACACACAGAGACACACACAGAGACACGTCTTTACACACAGAGACACGTCTTTACACACAGAGACACACACACACACAGAGACACACACAGAGACACGTCTTTACACACAGAGACACACACAGAGACACACACAGAGACACGTCTTTACACACAGAGACACACACAGAGACACGTCTTTACACACAGAGACACACACAGAGACACGTCTTTACACACAGAGACACACACAGAGTCACATCTTTACACACAGAGACACACACAGAGACACACACACACACACAGAGACACATCTTTACACACAGAGACACACACGTCTTTACACACAGAGACACGTCTTTACACACAGAGACACACACAGAGACACGTCTTTACACACAGAGACACACACAGAGTCACATCTTTACACACAGAGACACACACAGAGACACACACACACACACAGAGACACATCTTTACACACAGAGACACACACGTCTTTACACACAGAGACACGTCTTTACACACAGAGACACACACAGAGTCACATCTTTACACACAGAGACACACACAGAGACACACACACACACACACACAGAGACACGTCTTTACACACAGAGACACACACGTCTTTACACACAGAGACACGTCTTTACACACAGAGACACACACAGAGACACGTCTTTACACACAGACACACACGTCTTTACACACAGAGACACACACAGAGACACGTCTTTACACACAGACACACACGTCTTTACACACAGAGACACGTCTTTACACACACACAGGTTGGCGTCTCACCCAGTCGGTGGTGAACGGCGCTCCGTTGGCCATCAGGTTTCTGACCTCATCGTCTTGACCTTTCCGCGCCGCCTCCAGCAGACGCTTCCCGAGGTCCACCAGCGACATCTGGAACGCAAAACCACGTCCGTCACGCAAAACCACGTCCGTCACGCAAAACCACGTCCGTCACGCAAAACTACGTTAATCACGCAAAACCACGTTAATCACGCAAAACCACGTTAATCACGCAAAACCACGTTCAACGCGCAAAAAAATATTTAAAGACTAATTCTACTGTAACGGAGTACTTCTACTGCAGTAAAGCGTCTGAGTACTTCCTCCACTGGTTGTTTATGCTTTAACCAGAAATAATGGTTTGCTTTTGTGCAGCAGAGAAAAACACACACACGCAAACACACACACACACGCAAGCAAACACACACGCGCAAGCAAACACACACACACACACACACACACACACAAACACACATACACACACAATGTTGAGGTACTTGTACTTCACCCGAGTCTATCCTTTAATGCCACTTTCTACTTGTACTCAGCTACACTTATATTATCACTTATAATAATATTACACACACACACACACACAGTTACTTTACACATTAAGATTTCTGCACACACAGTTTATAGAGTATTTTTACAGAGTGGAATTAGTACTTTTACTCAAGTAGAGTGTCTTGAGTACTTCTTCCACCAGGGCTTTGTTTGGGGGTAAAAGTGTCCGAAACTAGTGTACGGTAGGCGGACACTTTCTGTCCGATAATGGACGCAGGCGCTCCGCATAGCATCTGGATGGAGAAACAACGGAGAAAGACGAGAAGCCATTTTATGCGCCCGTACGGACAGAAAAGAGTCCGCCATGTGCCACGTCCCCCCGTCTCTCCCCTCCGCGAGCCCTTATTTACCAACACAGCCGTTAAAACCCGTTACCTGCTCCACCGACACATTTACAACAACAACAACCGACAGGAAACCGTTTGATATTAAGTTGTTGGTTTTCCGGGGGAAGTCAGAGAGAAATTTCCTATTTTACACACGGAGAAAAAACTACTTCCACATCCGGTTAAAATAGCATTCTGCAGGCGCGCGCCGTCCAACCGCGTACAGGACGTTGGTCCCGCGGAAGTCTTCAAATCAAAATAAATCACATTTCTGGAAATCGTCGAACACTTTAAGACTAAAAGTCGTCTTTTCAGCATCGACAGGATGGAAGAGAAGCTACTCACCGCGTGCAGGTTTGTCCGGAGCCGCAGTGCTCTTCGCTATGCTAAGCTAGTTAGCACGCTAGCCGGCTAAACGGGTGAAATCCCTCCGCGTGTGCAGCGGTTATTACGCTTCTGTCACTGTGTGTTTAACACATCAGGTCAGTGATGGGAACTATTTTATCCACAAAGCGCTAAACTTTGATATTAAGGCGCCACCGTAGCTCGTCTGGCTCCTCCGGGCTCGTGTTTACCGCGGCAAGTTAGCGCGAGACCGCCGCCGCACTGCCCGGATGTTATGGGTGATATGGCCTTCAAAATAAGAGCATGTGAATGTAAGTGTCTCCTGTTGTCCTCCCGGGTCAAAAAAACGGACAAAAATTTGACATTTTCGTCCCTTTTTCAGACTTTTCTTTCAGTTTCCACTTCCACCATCTTATTAGTTTTATACTTTCTGGAATTCATGGTCAATAACCCTCATTTATATAGAATTATACCTGATATTAACCCTCATTTATATAGAATTATACCTAATATTAACCCTCATTTATATAGAATTATACCTGATATTAACCCTCATTTATATAGAATTATACCTGATATTAACCCTCATTTATATAGAATTATACCTGATATTAACCCTCATTTATATAGAATTATACCTAATATTAACCCTCATTTATATAGAATTATACCTGATATTTGAGTTAAAAAAGCAGAAATTATGAATTATTGTGACTAATAGTTAAGATCAGAGGAATGAAAGAGTGTTGGAAGGATCCATTTTATGGTAATTTGGTTAAAAAGAAACTCAGATTTCAGATGAAGACATTTATTAAAGGGGCAGATTTAACCCGAGGACACCAGGAGGGTTAAAGTAAAAGTACTAATACTTTGGAGAACTCTAACTTAAATTCAAGCATAACTACTGGTATCTAAATCTAATTAATTAAAAGGTATAAGTACTATTATTGTGATAGACTCGCTGAAGATTACGGATATTAAATACACTAAATAAACTACTTTAATTACAGTAATGCTAGAAATTGTAATTAGATAAAATGTTAAATTAAATGTGTTCAGAGAGGTTTTCAAAAGGCCATTTAATCTAATTCCCCACGTTTGTATTTCACAATTAAATGAAACTATAAAAGGGTTTCAGTGTTAGTGACAATTTAACGTTAGTTTCACAACTGCAGCACGTTTTTCAGCTCGTTTTATGTTGAAAGTCCTGACCGGAAGTGCGGTCTCCGTGCTGTGTCCATTGACGCTAGCTGTGTTAGCCGTTAGCTCGCGTGAAAGCAGACTGTTGTCGAGTTAAAATAAAGCGTGTTTACCTTCTTCTTCCGGAGACACCCGCGAGGACACGTCCCCTGACGTGGATCGGAGGCCGGCCGCGAGCTCACCTGGTCGCGAGGACGTTTAAAAACCAGGTATTTTGGTGTTTTATCGGGTACAAATATGGCGGCCTCGCGACACCGGAGGAGGAAGCCGTTAGTGAGTTCACCTCCGCGTGGACGGGCTCGTGCCGGCGCCGCGGAGCAGACCTCAGGTCAGTTACAGCGGCCGCGTCACGATAGAAAAGGCGGGAAACCAGCGACCGGACGCTGGTCTCAGACCAGCCGTTGGAACCGGTTCGGCGGCTCCGGACTGCTAATGCTGTAGTACTGTGGAAGAAGTACTCGGTAGAAGTACTAATACCTCACTAGAAATACTCCAAGTACTCTGAGTTACTTTCCAGCGCTGTGTGAATGTTAATGATGACAACTTGTTATTTTATAAACTTACTTATTAAAAAACGTATTTATTTCATCAATATTTATCCTTTTTATATTTGTTGTTTTGATTTATTTTATAAGTTATTATTTTTAAATGACTGACTGCAACTTGTTGTTTTATTTTAAATTACTTTTATTTATTTTGTCTATTTTTTTTATAATTATAAAAACAGAAATTATGTCTGTGTGTGTGTGTGTGTGTCTCTCTCTGTGTGTGTGTGTGTCTGTATCTGTGTGTGTTGTGTGTGTGTGTATCTGTGTGTGTGTGTATCTGTGTGTGTGTGTGTGTGTGTGTATCTGTGTGTGTGTGTGTGTAGCTGTGTGTGTGTGTGTGTGTGTGATAATTCTGTTCTGCAGGAAACTATAAAAATAAAACGCGTCTTCTTGATCAAAACATTCTTTTATTTCTTTTATTCTGAAAGAATCTTCCTCCCGAGGCTCAGAAAACACAAAACAACATGAAAACATGAGAAATAAAAACAAAACAACATGAAAACATGAGAAATAAAAACAAAACATGAAAACATGAGAAATAAAAACAAAACATGAAAACATGAGAAATAAAAACAAAACAACATGAAAACATGAGAAATAAAAACAAAACAACATGAAAACATGAGAAATAAAAACAAAACAACATGAAAACATGAGAAATAAAAACAAAACAACATGAAACATGAGAAATAAAAACAAAACAACGAATGAATCCAACGGCTTAATGAAACTAAAAGGCACAAACGGACCACAGATAAACCGACGGTCTCAGAGGGTCCCTGAACGCCTCTTCATTAATAAATAAGTTCACTAACGTGACACAGAAGCACATTTATTATTATTATTATTATTATTATTATTATTGTTGTTGTTGTTGTTGTTGTTGTTTCTTCGCCGGCTCGGTGTTCCTGTTATTTTGTCCACCTCCGAAATTAAAAATAAAAATAATACTTTTTCTTCTTCTTCAAACTGAAAGATGTTGAATGAAAACACATTTCCTCGTTTCCCGTCTTATTTTTACTGTTGGGGAGCAGGTTGTCTTTCATGCTGTCGGTCCCCCAGACCCCGCCAAAATAAAATAATATAAATAGGGTACATAGGGCTTCCATTGCAACTATGGAGGGCATAGGTGCAGTTTTATGTTTTCCTGTTAGTTTTTAAGGGGGTGGGGCGTGAGCACCCGTGCCCATGGCACCACCCCCCACAAAAAACAAACAAACAGGAAAACATAAATCGGCATCTACAACACGCCTATTAATAATAGAGAATAAAGTCGTAAAGTAGGCTCTCAACTCAGGACAGCGCCACTTCTCCCAAATACAGAGAGGACTGGAGATGGGGGGGGGGGGCAGTTTCATCCGAGGGACGCTGTGATTGGTGGATGGGATACGGAGCAGGGGG
>JABXJD010001280.1:87500-97948 GCA_013375575.1 Percina caprodes
ATATTAATATTAATTAATTTCTTACCCAGAGACAGGCTGAGAGCAGGAGCCACCAGGATTCTCTTCTTCGTTGGTCCTGACAGGGCCAGACTGGTGGGAGGAGCTGCAGACAGGAAGGGATGTCATACATTCAGGCTGAAGCAAGGGCGGAGCCAGACGATGTCAACATTTGGGGGCGGGACCAGACATCAACATTAGGGGCGGGGCCAGAAGATGTCAACATTAGGAGCGTTTTTCTCCGCTATTTTTAACGATATTTTCAATGTTTTTGTCGCTTCTGATGTCGAAACGTGCCAAAATGTCTAAAAAAAGCAAGAAAATGTGACAAAAATGCAAAGAAAACATCGTCGGACGAATCAGGAGTCGATCCCAGCCGGTTGTCATTGCATCAAACAGCCAATAGAAACAGGGTCGGGTCATTTTTTAACGTTTTTTAGAGTTTCGTAGGTTATCTTGTTGTAAATAACCGCTTGTTAATGACTAAAGGAATTAATCTGTAATCTGAAAAGCGGCAAAAAAAATATTAAAAATAAACGAGTTAAGAGATCGTCAGGAAAGCATCACGATAAAGGTTTAGTCCGCGTAGCCGGTCGGTGGTCTGGACAGGAAGTCCCAGAGTCTCTGAGTAATAAACAGCATGATGCAAGCCTTCCGTGACCCGTCCCCCTGCTAGTAACCCCCCACCCGGCCCTGATTGGTGCATCTGAACAGGGAGAGGTGGACACCCCCACCCCCCCCTCCCCGTAACAACAGATGACTTCCTGTCTGTAGAAAACAGTTGAGTACCTGTCGGATCCTCAGCAGGAGTCATGGCAACGGGAACGCCCTTAGCAATGGCAGCGCCCGTAGCAACGGTAGCGCCCGTAGCAACGGCGGCACCCGTAGCAACAGCAGCACTCGTAGCAACAGCAGCGCTCGTAGCAACGGCAGCAGTTGTAGTATCAGAAGTAGACCTGCACACAGAAAGGGGGCGGGGCCAGACGTTAACGTTAGGGGTGGAGCCAGATGTTATCATTAGGGGTGGAGCCAGATGTTATCATTAGGGGTGGGGCCAGACGTTAACATTAGGGGTGGAGCCAGATGTTATCATTAGGACTGGGGCCAGATGTTATCATTAGGGGTGGGGCCAGATGTTAACATTAGGGGTGGAGCCAGATGTTATCATTAGGGGTGGAGCCAGATGTTATCATTAGGGGTGGAGCCAGATGTTAACATTAGGGGTGGAGCCAGATGTTATCATTAGGGGTGGAGCCAGATGTTATCATTAGGGGTGGGGCCAGATGTTATCATTAGGGGTGGAGCCAGATGTTATCATTAGGGGTGGAGCCAGATGTTATCATTAGGGGTGGGGCCAGATGTTAACATTAGGGGTGGAGCCAGATGTTAACATTAGGGGTGGAGCCAGATTTTATAATTAGGGGCGTGGTCAGATGTTAACATTAGGGGTGGAGCCAGATGTTATCATTAGGGGTGGGGCCAGATGTTAACATTAGGGGTGGAGCCAGATGTTATAATTAGGGGCGTGGTCAGATGTTAGCATTGGGGGTGGAGCCAGATGTTATCATTAGGGGTGGGTGGATGTTGTCAGACACCATCAACACAAGGTATTTAAAACAAGTTACAGTGGATGACCTCTGACCTGTGGGAGTCTTCCTCTTCTTCCTCCTCTCTGGGCTCCATGTGGGAGTCTTCCTCTTCTTCCTCCTCTCTGGGCTCCATGTGGGAGTCTTCCTCTTCTTCCTCCTCTCTGGGCTCCATGTTGCTCCTGCTGACACGTCGGCAGACAGTTTCCATTTTAACGGATATAAAGTGTCGTCCTGACGACGGTTAGACGGGTCTACGTACGTCAAAGTAACACAGAATGCATGCTGGGATATGTGTGTCTGTGTGTGTGTGTGTGTCTCCTTGTGTGTGTGTGAGTGTGTGTCTGTGTGTGAGTGTATGTGTGTGTCTCCTTGTGTGTGTGTGTGTGTGTGTGTGTCTCCTTGTGTGTGTGTGTGTGTGTAAGTGTGTGCGTGTGTGTCTCCTTGTGTGTGTGCGTGTGTGTCTCCTTGTGTGTGTGCGTGTGTGTCTCCTTGTGTGTGTGTGTCTGTGTGTGTGTGTGTGCGTGTGTGTCTCCTTGTGTGTGTGTGTGTGTGTGTGAGTGTGTTTGTGTGTGTGTGTGCGTGTGTGTCTCCTTGTGTGTGTGTGTCTGTGTGTGTGTGTAATAAAGTATTTTGAACCTTAAAATGAAATACAAAAAAATAAAAAATAAAAGAAGTACTTTACTCAAGTATTTTCTTTTCTTGTTACTTTATACTCCTAACCACTACATCTCGGAGAGAAATATTCTACTTTAGTTACTCTAACCTGTAACAGAGTATTTTTACAGTACTAGTCCTTGTACTGCAGTAAAGGAGCTGAGTACTTCTCCAGACTGCATGTACACACTCTTATCTGGAAGGTTAGAGGCAGCGAAGGAGAGACAAAGGTTAAAAATACTAATAATAATAATACTGCTACTACTACTGCTACTACTGCTACTACTACTACTGCTACTACTGCTACTGCTACTGCTACTACCACTGATACTACTGCTGCTACTACTACTACTACTAATACTGCTACTACAACTACTACTACTACTACTACTATTAATAATAATATTAATAATAATACTACAAACTGTTGTAAACGACACAGGTTGACAGTAAAAACTCACCGCAGCTCGACAGGAAGCTCGGAGACGCACCTGATGATGTCACTGTGACGCTTTATGAGCGGACTCTAACTCCTCACCTGTCTCTCCCTCTTGCCCACTCTCTCTCTCTATGTCCCTCCCCCCTCTCTCTCTCTTTCTCCCCCCTCTTTCTCTCTTTCTCCCCCCTCTCTCTCCCCCCCCTCTCTCTCTCTACAGAGGTGTGGTGTGTTCAGGGCCCAGTTACCACGGCAGCTCTGCACACACAGGGGTGTGAACTGCAGCCTGCATGCCTCTACCTGCACACACAGACACGTGTACACCCCCCCACCCCACACACACACACACACACACACACACACACACACACACACACACGTGTACACCCAGGTGCAGTTGATTGCACAAGTGATGACTTATTATTTCCCTGCTGCTTTAAAGTTGAAGGGATTCAGACCGTTGTGTCACACTGAGACGAGATTATTCTCATTATTATGATTATTATGATTATTAAGATTATGACTGAAGACATTTTGACTCAACATGTTTGTCATTAAAGATCTTCACAAAGCACCAGGGTGAAGGAGTCCGTTAGCAGCATTTAAAGGGACGGCCCGTAGGCAACATTCAGGAAAACGCCTAAAACGTTGGAATAAACAGAAAAAAACAACAGAAACTACCAAAGAGTTTGGATGAAATGGCATAAATGGCCACAAAGGGTCAAAGCAGCGCCAAAATAGGAAAAACAAACACCAAAAACGTCAAAATAATCTTCAAAAGCGTCGACTTTAATGATGAAAACGATAATTATAAAACGACAGACATTCAGTGTGAGAAGTGCTTCTATGAAAGATCTCACGGACGTTAGCGACAACCAAAGTGTCTGAAGCAGCAACAGCTACAGTCACGGAAGAGAAAGCTAACGGTGATACGGCTAAGGCTTTACGCAAGGCCACAGAAGAACTAGCTAACTGTGATTTAGCTAAGGCTTTAGCCACAGAAGCGCTAGCTAATGTCAGTCCTCAGCCGTGCAGTCTACATGTGGAAGTGTCTTTGGTTAAAATAAAATCCATTCAGTTTCAACTGTAACCGTCTGTATATCAATGTCAAAGAGGCTTTATTAGCATGACCATATTGACACACAGTGTGTGTGTGTGTGTGTGTGTGTATATGTATGCTAGTGTGTGTGTGTGTGTGTGTCTGTCTGTGTGTGTGGGTGTGTGTGTGTATGTGTGTGTGTGTGTGTGTGTATGTGTCTGTGTGTGCACACAATGTGTGGGCACAGGCTAATTACTGCTAACTAACATGCTAGTTAACATTAACATAGACACACTCAAACTCATGCAAACTCATTCCTTATTGTTGAGTCCCTTGTTCTCTTTTCCCTTTATTTATTTATTTTTATTTTTTTAGAGAAAATGTATCAATGTCCAATTTTAACGTATTTATATGTTAAAATTGGGATATTTTGTGTATCGTACATGATCCAGTACTATGTTTAAAGAGGAGAGCCCCCCCTTGGATTAGAGAGGAGAGCCCCCCCTTGGATTAGAGAGGAGAGCCCCCCCTTGGATTAGAGAGGAGAGCCCCCCCCTTGGATTAGAGAGGAGGGGGCTCTCTTCTCTAATCGGGTTGGTTTGCTGACCGGACGTGACGTCGACTGACTGTTGTTGGGTTCTCGGTGGGCGTGGCCTCTTGTGTGCCTGGCAGAGAGGGATGTAAACAGCTAGCATGCCCGTTCCCCGGTCAGCGTCGGCTCAGATTACACTCCTCCACCCGGTGCCGGTAAGACGCATCTCACCTACCCGACGGTTGGTTCTGATGGTACGGGGAGGGTCGGGGCGGTATCTCGGGCAGCGGCTTCCCGCAGCGGAGTTGTCCAACAACAGCTAACTTGTTAGCTAAGTTAGCTAGGAGCGCTAGCGTCACGTTAGCTAGCTCGCTCGGGGGAGTTGTTGTGCTAGCAGCAGAAAGAATTACGTTAACGTAATTAACCGTACGTTAACGTAATTAACCGTACGTTAACCGCACGTTAACCGTAGTTACACGTCACGCTCACGGTCGGTCACCGAGACGGAAAGTTAGTTAATGCCGTGAAGACGGAGGGTTTTATCCCCATCAGACGTGGTTCACTGCCAGAATAAGTTACATTTACGTGTAGTTTGCCTCCTTGGTGGTTGCAAATACATTAAAATGACATTATTTTGACATTATTATGACATTAATATGATATTAATATGATATTAATATCATATTAATATGATATTAAGAATCAAAACATGAAGGGTTTAACATACACATCAGCTGTTTTGCATAAGAAGAAGAGGCTGAATGTGCAAAACAAATCGACATATTCTCTAAATACAGTAGTGTGTCTGTCTGTCTGTGTGTGTGTGTGTGTCAGTATGTGTGTGTGTGTGTGTCTGCCTGTGTGTGTGTGTGTGTCTGGCTGTGTGTGTGTGTGTGTGTGTGTGTGTGTGTGTCAGTATGTGTGTGTGTGTGTGTTTTTTAACTTTTCCACATTTGTTAAATCTGAATTCTTCTTCCACCGCTGCTGAGATGCATTCTGGGAAACCTAAGCACTTGTTTAGCTGAGTAACGACTGTTTACTGAAACACACACCGCTCCTCGTCCGTCACAGTCTCATGAACACACACACACACACACACACTCTCACACACACAGAGACTCACACACACAGACACACACACACAGAGACACGCTCAGACACACACACACACACACACACACACACACACACACACACACACACACACACACGCACACATAGACACACAGACACGCACACACCCACACACACACAGACACACACATACTGACACACACACACACACACACACACACACAATACACACACACACACACACACGCACACACAGACACACACGCTCAGACACGCGCGCACACACACGCACATAGACACACAGACACACACACACAGACACACACATACTGACACACACACATACTGACACACACAGACACGCACACACAGACACGCACACACACAAACACACTCACAGACACACGCACGCACGTAATACGTATCGTGATGATATTGTATCGGAGGCGTCTGCTGACCCCAGAAGCCACATGTCGGCGTTCTCCAGACGGACGCCGTCTCCAGTGATTTGTCTTTCTTCTTCTTTTCTCCTCAGGTCTGACAGGAAGTGTGACAGAAGAAGAAGAAGAAGAAGAAGTCCGGCCGACGTCCGTCGCGCTGCTTTCTGAGGAGAAACAGAAGAAGAGTTCATTATTAATGACGAGGTCGCTTTTCTACACAAAACCCTGAGAGATCATAGAGGCCCCCCCCCCCCCACGGCGGCCATGTTGGGGCCTCAGTTGCTTCCTGCCGTCTTAAAATCAAGACTTTGAAGTTTGGGCCCAAAGCCGAGCTCCTTAATCTGCTGCTTTTGACTTATTTATCACACTTTTTATTGTTTTTTTGCGGCTTTTGACTCTTTGACGTCCACCAATCAGCCGTTATTTATTGCACACTTCCTGTTTTGCGTCTGCCGGGCGGCCAATCATGGCGGAGTCCGGCTCGATCGATCTGCTGATCGAACCCAACGTAGAGGAAGCGTCTCTCCCCGCAAAGAGTGTCGCCGAAAGCCTGATCGTAACCACGGCAACAGAGGGGCCGGACGGCGGTGCCGAGACGCGGAGCGGCAGCAACGGCGCCGTCGACGGTCCTCGTCCCTCCGAAGTCCCGAAGGACGCCGGCGGAGACGAGGCCACGCCCACGCCGCCCGACTCGTCCTCGCTGTCGTCGGAGAACGAGACGATAACCGGCGCCGCCACGGAGGACGAGTCGCTCTCGGATCGACTCCGACACGGCGAGGAGACGGGTAAGAGGAGGTTCCCCTCTGTATGTTAACATAGGGGGGGGGTATACTTATGCCCCTGTATTTTAACATAGGGGGGTGTATACTTATGCCCCCTGTATTTTAACATAGGGGGTGTATACTTATGCCCCTGTATTTTAACATAGGGGGTGTATACTTATGCCCTGTATTTTAACATAGGGTGTATACTTATGCCCCTGTATTTTAACATAGGGGGTGTATACTTATGCCCCTGTATTTTAACATAGGGGTGTATACTTATGCCCCTGTATTTTAACATAGGGGGTGTATACTTATGCCCCTGTATTTTAACATAGGGGGTGTATACTTATGCCCTGTATTTTAACATAGGGGGTGTATACTTATGCCCCTGTATTTTAACATAGGGGGTGTATACTTATGCCCCTGTATTTTAACATAGGGGGTGTATACTTATGCCCCTGTATTTTAACATAGGGGGTGTATACTTATGCCCCTGTATTTTAACATAGGGGGGTGTATACTTATGCCCCTGTATTTTAACATAGGGGGTGTATACTTATGCCCCTGTATTTTAACATAGGGGTGTATACTTATGCCCCTGTATTTTAACATAGGGGGTGTATACTTATGCCCCTGTATTTTAACATAGGGGTGTATACTTATGCCCCTGTATTTTAACATAGGGGGGTGTATACTTATGCCCCTGTATTTTAACATAGGGGGTGTATACTTATGCCCCCTGTATTTTAACATAGGGGTGTATACTTATGCCTGTATTTTTAACATAGGGGGTGTATACTATGCCCTGTATTTTAACATGGGGGGTGTATACTTATGCCCCTGTATTTTAACATAGGGGGGTGTATACTTATGCTCCTGTATTTTAACATAGGGGGTGTATACTTATGCCCCTGTATTTTAACATAGGGGGGTGTATACTTATGCCCCTGTATTTTAACATAGGGGGGTGTATACTTATGCCCCTGTATTTTAACATAGGGTGTATACTATGCCCTGTATTTTAACATAGGGGGTGTATGCCCCCTGTATTTTAACATAGGGGTGTACTTATGCCCCTGTATTTTAACATAGGGGGTGTATACTTATGCCCCTGTATTTTAACATAGGGGGTGTATACTTATGCCCCCTGTATTTTAACATAGGGGGTGTATACTTATGGCCCTGTATTTTAACATAGGGGGTGTATACTTATGGCCCTGTATTTTAACATAGGGGGTGTATACTTATGCCCCTGTATTTTAACATAGGGGTGTATACTTATGCCCCTGTATTTTAACATGGGGGTGTATACTTATGCCCCTGTATTTTAACATAGGGGTGTATACTTATGCCCCTGTATTTTAACATGGGGGTGTATACTTATGCCCCTGTATTTTAACATAGGGGGTGTATACTTATGCCCCTGTATTTTAACATAGGGGTGTATACTTATGCCCCTGTATTTTAACATAGGGGTGTATACTTATGCCCCTGTATTTTAACATAGGGGGTGTATACTTATGCCCCTGTATTTTAACATAGGGGGTGTATACTTATGCCCTGTATTTTAACATAGGGGTGTATACTTACCCTGTATTTTAACATAGGGGTGTATACTTATGCCCCTGTATTTTAACATGGGGGTGTATACTTATGCCCTGTATTTTAACATAGGGGTGTATACTTATGCCCCTGTATTTTAACATAGGGGGTGTATACTTATGCCCCTGTATTTTAACATAGGGGGGTGTATACTTATGCCCCTGTATTTTAACATAGGGGGGTGTATACTTATGCCCCCTGTATTTTAACAGGGGGGTGTATACTTATGCCCCTGTATTTTAACATAGGGTGTATACTTATGCCTGTGTATTTTAACATAGGGGGTGTATACTTATGCCCCTGTATTTTAACATAGGGTGTATACTTATGCCCCTGTATTTTAACATAGGGGGGTGTATACTTATGCCCCTGTATTTTAACATAGGGGGTGTATACTTATGCCCCTGTATTTTAACATAGGGGGGTGTATACTTATGCCCCTGTATTTTAACATAGGGGTGTATACTTATGCCCCTGTATTTTAACATAGGGGTGTATACTTATGCCCCTGTATTTTAACATAGGGGTGTATACTTATGCCCCTGTATTTTAACATAGGGGGTGTATACTTATGCCCCTGTATTTTAACATAGGGGTGTATACTTATGCCCCTGTATTTTAACATAGGGGGTGTATACTTATGCCCCTGTATTTTAACATAGGGGTGTATACTTATGCCCCTGTATTTTAACATAGGGGGTGTATACTTATGCCCTGTATTTTAACATAGGGGGTGTATACTTATGCCCCTGTATTTTAACATAGGGGTGTATACTTATGCCCCTGTATTTTAACATAGGGGTGTACTTATGCCCCTGTATTTTAACATAGGGGTGTATACTTATGCCCCTGTATTTTAACATAGGGGGTGTATACTTATGCCCCTGTATTTTAACATAGGGGGTGTATACTTATGCCCCTGTATTTTAACATAGGGGTGTATACTTATGCCCCTGTATTTTAACATAGGGGTGTATACTTATGCCCCTGTATTTTAACATAGGGGTGTATACTTATGCCCCTGTATTTTAACATGGGGGTGTATACTTATGCCCCTGTATTTTAACATAGGGGTGTATACTTATGCCCCTGTATTTTAACATAGGGGTGTATACTTATGCCCCTGTATTTTAACATAGGGGGTGTATACTTATGCCCCTGTATTTTTAACATAGGGGTGTATACTTATGCCCCTGTATTTTAACATAGGGGGTGTATACTTATGCCCCTGTATTTTAACATAGGGGGTGTATACTTATGCCCCTGTATTTTAACATAGGGGGTGTACTTATGCCCCTGTATTTTAACATAGGGGTGTATACTTGCCCCTGTATTTTAACATAGGGGTGTATACTTATGCCCCTGTATTTTAACATAGGGGGTGTATACTTATGCCCTGTATTTTAACATAGGGGGTGTATACTTATGCCCCTGTATTTTAACATAGGGGGTGTATACTTATGCCCCTGTATTTTAACATAGGGGTGTATACTTATGCCCTGTATTTTAACATAGGGGTGTATACTTATGCCCCTGTATTTTAACATAGGGGGTGTATACTTATGCCCCTGTATTTTAACATAGGGGTGTATACTTATGCCCCTGTATTTTAACATAGGGGGTGTATACTTATGCCCCTGTATTTTAACATAGGGGGTGTATACTTATGCCCCTGTATTTTAACATAGGGGTGTATACTTATGCCCCCTGTATTTTAACATAGGGGTGTATACTTATGCCCCCTGTATTTTAACATAGGGTGTATACTTATGCCCCTGTATTTTAACATGGGGGTGTATACTTATGCTGTATTTTAACATAGGGGGTGTATACTTATGCCCCTGTATTTTAACATAGGGGTGTATACTTATGCCCCTGTATTTTAACATAGGGGGTGTATACTTATGCCCCTGTATTTTAACATAGGGGTGTATACTTATGCCCCTGTATTTTAACATGGGGGTGTATACTTATGCCCCTGTATTTTAACATAGGGGTGTATACTTATGCCCCCTGTATTTTAACATAGGGGGGTGTATACTTATGCCCCCTGTATTTTAACATAGGGGGTGTACTTATGCCCTGTATTTTAACATGGGGGTGTATACTTATGCCTCCTGTATTTTAACATAGGGGTGTATACTTATGCCCCTGTATTTTAACATAGGGGGTGTATACTTATGCCCCTGTATTTTAACATAGGGGTGTATACTTATGCCCCTGTATTTTAACATAGGGGGTGTATTATGCCCCCTGTATTTTAACATAGGGGGTGTATATTTATGCCCCTGTATTTTAACATAGGGGTGTATACTTATGCC
>JABXJD010003569.1:0-5000 GCA_013375575.1 Percina caprodes
TGATATAAGGTATTTTAAACAGATATTTACATGGAGTCTGGTGGAGATATGCTGCTCTATACACGCTAAAAGTAGTGATTATTTACATGGAGTCTGGTGGAGATATGCTGCTCTATACACGCTAAAAGTAGTGATTATTTACATGGAGTCTGGTGGAGATATGCTGCTCTATACACGCTAAAAGTAGTGATTATTTACATGTAGTCTGGTGGAGATATGCTGCTCTATACACACTAAAAGTAGTGATTATTTACATGGAGTCTGGTGGAGATATGCTGCTCTATACACACTAAAAGTAGTGATTATTTACATGGAGTCTGGTGGAGATATGCCTCTATACACGCTAAAAGTAGTGATTATTTACATGGAGTCTGGTGGAGATATGCTGCTCTATACACGCTAAAAGTAGTGATTATTTACATGGAGTCTGTGTGGAGATATGCTGCTCTATATACACTAAAAGTGTGATTATTTACATGGAGTCTGGTGGAGATGTGCTGCTCTATACGCTAAAAGTAGTGATTATTTACATGGAGTCTGGTGCAGATATGCTGGCTGAGATGAAGATGATGATGAAGAAGATAAAGAAGATGAAGAGTCCTACTCCGTGAGACAGCACCTTGAGGAACGGCTGCAGGACGGTCATGTCGACCCAGTTCTCTACGCCGGGTCTCCGGTGGAGAACCGGCGCCACCTGGTGCCCTGGGGGTCCACGAGTCCTCCAGGGCCCCCAGCTCGCTGGTCCGGGAGTCAAACCTGGACCTGGAGCCGGACCCGGACCCGGACGCCACGCCGAGACGCCGCAGGTCATCTGGAAAACAACCCTGGGAATCGTCAGAGGATTTTGGGGAAAGGTCGTTAACGGGAGACAATAAAGTTTTAACTGGTTTCACTAGACGTCAATATTAGATAATTATTCATCTGCATATTTAAAAATTAAAAATGTGGTAAAAAATCTCAGAAAAAACAAAATCATAGAAAATACAGAAAAATATAGAAAAATATAGAAAATACAGAAAAATATTGAAAAAATACAGAAAAGTACAGAAAAAATAAAGAAAAACTTCAAAAGCGCACAAAGTAGTTTTAACCTCCTGGTGTCTTCGTTTTCTAAAAGTTTCTATTTTATTCACTTTATTTTACATTTTTCTGTCTTTTTACACTTTAAAACTAAATTGTTTTTCCTCCAAATGCCGTAAAACTGACAACAAACAACCAAAGTCAATGAAAGTAGTGAAGGTCGTTATTTTTGATTCAAGGTGAAATAACGTGCGTGAGGGCGTCAACGGAACCGTCACGTTACTTTCTGGGATTTCTGTCTGTAGAAGTCTGATAACGGAGTCAGACCACGCCCCCCTCACCCTCCAGGTCCAGGTCGTAGACGGGGAAGGCCAGGGATTCGCTGTCGGAGGCGTTGCCATGGCGTGGTCAAAGTCCAGCGTGGCGTCACTTCAAATATCGTCGTGTCGTCGTCAACGCGACAGGAAACTGGACGGGAAGTCGTCAGAAACCGCCGACTCGCTGCGACCTGAAGAAGAAAACGTTACTTTATTTATTATTATTATTAATATTAATATTAATTAATTTCTTACCCCAGAGACAGGCTGAGAGCAGGAGCCACCAGGATTCTCTTCTTCGTTGGTCCTGACAGGGCCAGACTGGTGGGAGGAGCTGCAGACAGGAAGGATGTCATACATTCAGGCTGGAAGCAAAGTGGGAGCCAGACAGTGTCAACATTTGGGGGCAGGACCAGACATCAACATTAGGGCCAGGCCAGAAGATGTCAACATTAGGAGCGTTTTCTCGCTATTTTTAACGATATTTTCAATGTTTTTGTCTTCTGATGTCGAAACGTGCCAAAATGTCTAAAAAAGCAAGAAAATGTGACAAAAATGCAAAAAAACATCCGGACGAATCAGGAGTCGATCCCAGCGGTTGTCATTGCATCAAACAGCCAATAGAAACAGGGTCGGGTCATTTTTTAGCACGTTTTTTAGAGTTTATTAGGTTATCTTGTTGTAAAGCCTTTAGCATTGTGTAAAAAGAATTAATCTGTAATCTGAAAAGACAAAAAAATATTAAAATAAACGAGTTAAGAGATCGTCAGGAAAGCATCGATAAAGGTTTAGTCATGGCGGTGGTGGGTGGTCTGGACAGTCCCAGAGTCTCTGAGTAATAAACAGCATGATGCAAGCCTTCCGCCCGTCCCCCTGCTAGTAACCCCCACCCCGGCCCTGATTGGTGCATCTGAACAGGAGAGGTGGACACCCCCTCCACGTAACAGGTGACTTCCTGTCAGAAAACAGTTGAGTACCTGTCGGATCCTCAGCAGGAGTCATGGCAACGGGGCCTAGCATGGGCAGCGCCATGCGCAACTTGGTAGCGCCCGGCGCCATGGCGTATGGCGCCAGCACTTCGTGGCAACAGCAGCGCTGTTCGCAACGGCAGCAGTTGTAGTATCAGAAGTAGACCTGCACACAGAAGGGGGCGGGGCCAGACGTTAACGTTAGGGGTGGAGCCAGATGTTATCATTAGGGGTGGAGCCAGATGTTATCATTAGGGGTGGGGCCAGACGTTAACATTAGGGTGGAGCCAGATGTTATCATTAGGACTGGGCCCAGATGTTATCATTAGGGTGGGGCCAGATGTTAACATTAGGTGGAGCCAGATGTTATCATTAGGGGTGGAGCCAGATGTTATCATTAGGGTGGAGCCAGATGTTAACATTAGGGGTGGAGCCAGATGTTATCATTAGGGTGGAGCCAGATGTTATCATTAGGGTGGGGCCAGATGTTATCATTAGGGGTGGAGCCAGATGTTATCATTAGGGGTGGAGCCAGATGTTATCATTAGGGTAAGTTGATGTTATTATTGAGATTGGGATTGATGTTAACATTAGGGTGGAGCCAGTTTTATAATTAGGGCGTGTCAGATGTTAACATTAGGGGTGGAGCCAGATGTTATCATTAGGGTGGGGCCAGATGTTAACATTAGGGATGGAGCCAGATGTTATAATTAGGCGTGGTCAGATGTTAGCATTGGGGGTGTGAGCCAGATGTTATCATTAGGGTGGGTGGATGTTGTCAGACACCATCAACACAAGATATTTAAAACAAGTTACAGTGGATGACCTCTGACCTGTAAAGTCTTCCTCTTCTTCCTCCTCTCTGGGCTCCATGTGAGTCTTCCTCCTTCCTTCTCTCTCTGGGCTCCACGTGTGGGGTCTTCCTCTTCTTCCTCCTCTCTGGGCTCCATGTTGCTCCTGCTGATTCTAGTGAGACAGTTTCCATTTTAACGGATATAAAGTGTCGTCCGAGGTTGAGATGGTCTACGTACATCAAAGTATGGAGATGCATGCTGGGATATGTGTGTCTGTGTGTGTGTGTGTGTCTCCTTGTGTGTGTGTGAGTGTGTGTGTCTGTGTGTGAGTGTATGTGTGTGTCTCCTTGTGTGTGTGTGTGTGTGTGTGTGTCCATGTGTGTGTGTGTGTGTGTAGAGTGTGTGCGTGTGTCTGTTTGTGTGCATGTGTGTCTCCTTGTGTGTGCGTGTGTCTCCTTGTGTGTGTGTGTCTGTGTGTGTGTGTGTGCGTGTGTGTCTGTTGTGTGTGTGTGTGTGTGAGTGTGTTTGTGTGTGTGTGTGTGTGCGTGTTGTGTCTCCTTGTGTGTGTGTGTCTGTGTGTGTGTAATAAAGTATTTTGAACCTTAAAATGAAATACAAAAATAAAAAATAAAAGAAGTACTTTACTCAAGTATTTTCTTTCTTGTTACTTTATACTCCTAACCACTACATCTCAGGAATATTCTACTTTAGTTACTCTAACCTGTAACAGAGTATTTTTTACAGTGCTAGTCCTTGTACTGCAGTAAAGGAGCTGAGTACTTCTCCAGACTGCATGTACACACTCTTATCTGGAAGGTTAGAGGCGTAAGGAGAGACAAAGGTTAAAATACTAATAATAATAATACTGCTACTACTACTGCTACTACTGCTACTACTACTACTGCTACCCTGCCACTGCTACCACTACCATTCTGAACATCACTGCTACTACCTAACTGCTACTGCTGCTACTACAACTACTACTACTAGCTATAATGGCTATTAATAATATTACTACAAACTGTTGTAAACGATTACAGGTTGACAGTAAAAACTCACCGCAGCTCGACAGGAAGCTGGAGGCCTTTTGATGATGTCACTGTGACGCTTTATGAGCGGACTCTAATCCTCACTGTCTCCCTCCACACTCTCTCTCTATGTCCCTCCCTCTCTCTCTCTTTCTCCCTCTTTCTCTCTTTCTCCCCCTCTCTCTCCCCCTCTCTCTCTCTACAGAGGTGTGGTGTGTCAGGGCCCAGTTACCACGGCAGCTCTGCACACACAGGGTGTGAACTGCAGCCTGCATGCCTCTACCTGCACACACAGACACATTGTCCCCCCACACCCACCCACACACACACACACACACACACACACACACTACACCCAGGGTGCAGTTGATTGCACAAGTGATGACTTATATTTCCCCTGCTTTAGAAAGTTGAAGGTTCAGACCGTTGTGTCACACTGGGACGAGATTATTCTCATTATTATGATTATTATGATTATTAAGATTATGACTGAAGACATTTTGACTCAACATGTTTGTCATTAAAGATCTTCACAAAGCACCAGGGTGAAGGAGTCCGTTGGCATTTAAAGGGACGGCCGTGGCAACATTCAGGAACGCCTAAAAGCGTTGGAATAAACAGAAAAAAACAACAGAAACTACAAAAGAGTTTGGATGAAATGGCATAAATGGCCACAAAGGGTCAAAGCAGCGCCAAATAGGAAAAACAAACACCAAAAGCGTCAAAATAATCTTGGCGTCGACTTTAATGATGAAAGCGATAATTATAAAGCGACAGACATTCAGTGTAGAAGTGCTTCTATGAAGATCTCACCGGACGTGGACGACCAAAGTGTCACAAGGCAGCAACAGCTACAGTCACGGAAGAGAAGCT